>PVKS010005733.1:0-74977 GCA_004027875.1 Aplodontia rufa
ATAGGAGCAGACCCTGCGCTCGTGCTTACCGGTGCACAGGGGTGATAGGAGCAGACCCTGCGCTCGTGCTTACCGGTGCACAGGGGTGATAGGAGCAGACCCTGCGCTCGTGCTTACCGGTGCACAGGGGTGATAGGAGCAGACCCTGCGCTCGTGCTTATCGGTGCACAGGGGTAATAAGAGCAGACACTAAGCTCAGAACTTACGTGATCTCTTCTGATCCTCACGTTGCTCTGTGAGGAAGTGAGTGCTTAGGTTAAGTTGTCCAAGATCCATCAGGCAGTGACTAGCAACTCGGGTCTCTGCCAGTCCCCTCCCCTTGCAGTGGGCTTATTGCAGAGTCACAGGAGTGGTGGTGACAGCTGTTGTGCATTGCCCTCTCCCTATGCTTGGGCAATGTTGGCAGTCCTTGATACGTCCTTGTTATGCAGTGAAGCAGATCATGGGGCTCTGCTGGTGGATTTTGAGCTAGAGGGCAAGTGGATCCAATCTCTGCCCTGGGGCGGACTCTGCTGTGGCTATTAGGTGATGCTGGAGGATGGGTGGTTGCGGTACATTTCTCAGAGTGGTCTATTCTCACCACAGTGTGACCTATACAGGGGTGGCAGCTGTGGGCCTGTGCTGGGTTCTGATGCTGAGGTTGGCAGGGTTTGGATTTAAATTTCCAGTGGCATAAAGAAGGGAGCCTGAAGCAGGTGGCTTCAGCTTTTCCTTGTCCCTTTTCCACTACACTAGGAGCCTGACTCCAGAAGGGAAGCTACCTCTCCTTTTCCACGGTCATTTCTTTGGATTCATTTATTCTTCCTTGGTCACAATGTACCCTGTGAAGGTTGTTGCCCACAGTTTAAAATCAACTAGCACACACACTATTCTAATAATCACTTATCTACTACTGCATAGCACACAGGCGGAAGCTTTATTTATTCATTCATTTATTTTTGTTATGAGGCTTGAGCCTAGAGGCACTTAACCACTGAGCTACTTCCCAGCCCTTTTTTATATTTTATTTTGAGACAGGGTCTCACTGATTTTCTTACGGCCTCACTAAGTTGCTGAGGCTGGCTTTGAATTTTCGATCCTTGTGCCTCAGCTTCCTGAGCCACTGGGATTACAGGTATGTGCCACAGGCTGGACAGAAGCTGTCCTTTTATGACCAGATCTCAGAAGCCAAGTAGTGCTTGTCACATTGTGTTTGTTAGAAGCTAGTCAGGAAGCTGGGCGTAATAGCGCACTCCTATAATCCTAGCCACTCCAGCTGAGGCAGGAGGATCACAGGTTTCTGGCCAGTCTGGGCAGCTTTAGTGATGCCTTATCTCAAAATTTAAATTTAAAAGAAAAGCTAAAAAATATTAAGTGCTGAGGATGTAGCTCAGTGGTAGAGTGCCCCTGGATTTAATTCCCAGAACCTCAAAATAAATAAACAAATAAATAAAAAAGTCAGTAAGGAAGTGCACTATGCACTCATGGGAAGGGCAGATGGGCGCCAGCTTTGTAAGAGATGAGGACGTGTCGAAAGCTCATGCGCAGGGCCTTCCTCATTCATTGTTTGATAGAGTCAACAAGTAGATATTGGGCCTGGAGCAGTGGCTGAGCAGTTGCAGCACTTGCCTGGCGTGCACAGGGATCTAGGATCAAACCCCTGCACCACATACACAACCAAGTGTCGGAGAAGCAAAGGCCAGATGGAATAAAACTGATTCACTGATTCATTCTCTCTCCCCCCCCCCTTCTTTCTTTAAAAAATAAAAGACAAAAAATAATGAAAAACAGATCATGTCTTGGTAGCATGTGCGGGGCAGCGCAGATTGAGATGAGTCTGCAGGCAGGGCTTGATGCCCACCCTCCAGGAACTCACATCTGGGTGAGACTTCCACTTCATCCCTCCAGCTTCCCTGCGTGGTCCCTAGAGCTGGTTGTGTCCTGCTCTCTGGCTCCTCTGGCACTCAGACCATGGAGGATTTTCTTCAGTTGATCTGACTGGTAGAACCTGACTTTGATCCCAGTCATTCTGCACACTCTCTCCTGCAGAGCCTGCTGTTGTCACTGCTTCAGGTGACGAAGCCTAGGCTACAGTCATAGAAAAGCTCGCTATTTACTTATTTATATATTTATTTATTTTTGGTACTGGGATTGAACCCAGGGGCGCTTTACCACTGAACTACATCTCTGGGGTTTTTTTTTTTTATTATTATTATTATTTTTTTTTTAAAGATAGAGGGACAGCGAGAGAGACAGAGAAAGAGAGAAACAACTTTATTTAGTTTTTCACGTGGCCTTTGTTGCTCCAACACTTAGTTGTGTACATGGTGCTGGGGTTTGAACCCGGGTCCTCGTGCTTGCCAGGCAAGCGCCGAAACCGCTGAGCCACCGCTCCAGCCCTATTATTATTATTTTTAACAGGGTCTCACTAAGTTGCTGAGGCTGGCCTTGAACTTCTTTTCCTCCTTCAGTATCTGTCTGGGGTTACAGGCATGTACCACCTCGCCTGGCTACAAAACCAGCTCTTGACACTTTTTAATTCCTCCGTTTTTTTCATCGTGCCAAGCTTGTCCCTCGCAGAGACTGCTGAGAACTCCTTTGATGGTTGCTGTCATCTTTCTTTTTGCAGAAAGCTCTGGGTGTGCGGCAATACCATGTGGCCTCAGTCCTGTGCCAACGGGCTAAGGTGGCCATGAGCCACTTTGAACCTAACGAGTACATTCGTTATGACCTGCTAGAGAAGAACATTAACATTGTTCGCAAGCGGTAAGTGTGCAAGTGGGAGCTTGCAGTGATGGTGGGAGGGAGCTGCTTCTGTTGCTTGCCCTTTCAGGCAGCTTAGAAGGATTGGTGAAGGATGGTTAGTGGCAGGATCCTATATTTAGGGTGTGAAGGTCCCTACAGAGGAGAGGCATTCCAAGTCATTGGTGGAACTTCTGTCCTCTCTGCCCAGCAGGAACCTGTGTTATCCGTAAGCCTGGTGATGTAGGCTGTTAGGGAAGGACTCAGGTCTGCTTTGGGGCTGTGCCCAAGCCTCCAGTTGTTGAGGGCGGGCTGCTGAGCCTGGGCCACCCCTCTGGGAGCCATCATGCTGGAGGATCACCTGTATTTCCTCTTCAGTGCAGAGACCCAGAGAAGAGTTCCAGCTTGAGACCCAGAAGAAAGCTCAGGTGGGATCCTGTGCCTATCTTTTTTCTGGGCCTCTGTTTCTCATTTGGTGAAAAGGTGGTCACCTTTGCCTGCTGTCCTGTGTGCCAGGTCCTGGGCTATATGCTGCCACCAGAAGGGTAAATAGGGTACCCCAGGAGGAGGAGTGGTAGTGGGCAATACATATCAACTAACTGCCTTTGGAGATTGTGCCCTTGTCTGCCTGGTGGCCTCTTGATATTGATCCTGATGACCCTGGGAGAGGACAGACCTGAGTATCATTGTACAGCTGAGGAGCAGGCCAAACAACCTTAGATTCCACCCTAAACCAATTGAGTCAGAACCTGCCATTTAACACAATCCCTGGGGGACTTCTGTGACATCAAAATATGAGCAGCGCTGGCCACTTTCCCAGCAGATTTTAAAATGCAGTCAGGATGGAGAACCGCCATCTCCATCAACACAGGGCCGGTACAGACTTTTTCTCCAGGAAACAATATTTTATTTATTTATGGAGCTTTCAGATCAGATCTCAGGAGGAAAATGATAGATTTTCCTTTCATCTGCAAAGCATTTCCACCTTTCTCTTCTCCGTGCATGGAAGGAGAGTTAGCACAAAAGTGTGTTTTAAGATATTTGACTGGAGAGTATTATTCAGCGTTTAGTTTTTTTTTTTTAAGAGTTAATTTTTTATTTTTTCATCTGGTTTTTGTTTTTCCTCTACTTAGTTGTGTATGTGGTGCTGGAGATTGAACTCGGGTCCTCCTGCATGCCAGACAAGTGCTCTACTTCTGAGCCACCGCTCTAGCTCCCCAGCATTTAGTTTTTGCTTTAAACAATTAACAACAACAGAGAGAATCAATTTTTTTTTTTTTTTAAAGAGAGAGGGACAGTGAGAGAGAGAAAGAGAGAAACAACTTTATTTAGTTTTTCGCATGTCTTAGTTGCTCCAACACTCAGTTGAGTACATGGTGCTGGGGTTTGAACCCGGGTCCTTGTGCTTGCCAGGCAAGCGCCAAAACCGCTGAGCCACCGCTCCAGTCCTGAGAATCAATTTTTTTATTGAGTTTTTCACATGGCTTTCGTTGCTCTGACAGTTATGTACGTGGGTGCTGGGGTTTGAACCCGTGTACTTGCGTATGCCAGGCATGCGCCGTAAACACCGAGCCACCACTCCAGTCCCCAACAACAACAAAAATATCCTTTAGGGGGTTGGAGCCAGGGTCTCAGCAGTTACGGCACTTGCCTGGCATGTGCGAGAACGCAGCTTCAAAACTGAGTACCACATACACAACTAAGTCTAGGAGCAATGAAAGCCACATGAAGAACTAAATAAAATTGATTCTTTCTCTCTCACTGTCCCTCTCTTTGAAAAAAAAATATATATACACACACACGCACACACACACACATACATACATACATATGTGTGCGTGTGTGCGTGCATGCACATGCACACCCTTTAAGGCACTGGAAGTTTTTTATGTTTATTTGTTTGCAGTACTAGGGATTGAACCCAGTGGTACTCTACCACTGAGATACATCCTTAGCCCTTACAATTCATTTTTTTTCTTGAGACAGGCTCTTGCTAAGTTACCCAGACTGGCCTTGAACTTGTGATCCTCCTGCCTCAGTCTCCCTAATAGCTGAGATTACAGGTGTGTGCCATCACACCTGGATTTAGGTTTAAATTTTATCAGTAAATTTAACCATGAAAGGGGCTGGAGTGGTGGCTTAGCAGTTAGAGCACTTGCCTGGCATACATGAGGACCTGGGTTCAAACCCCAGCACCATGTACACAACTAAGTGTTGGAGAGACAAAGACCAGATGAAAAACCAAATAAAATTGGGGCTGGAGTGGTGACTTAGCTTAGGTTACAACGTGGACGTGAGTTAAAACCCAGCACCACATACACAACGAGGTCTCTGAGCAGCATAGATTACATGAAAAAATAAATAAAAATTGATTTTTTCTTTCTCTCTCTGTCCCTCTTAAAAAAAAACCAAAAACAAAATTGATTCTCTCTCTCTCTCCCTCTCCCCCCCCACCCCATCTCTCCCCCTTCTCCCTTTCTTCTCCTTATCTTTCTTAAAAAAAGGGGGGGGGGCGCTGGAGCAGTGGCTCAGCAGTTACGGTGTTTGCCTTGCTAGCGTGAGGATGTGAGTTCAAACCCCAGCACCACGTACACAACGAGGTGTCTGAGGAATGAAAGTCACATGAAAAACTAAATTAAAAGATTGCTTCTCTCTTTCTCTCTCTCTCTGTCCCCTCTTAAAAAAAAAAAGTTAACCATGAAAATATTTTTCCTATTGTTTTTTCTCTGCCTTACATTCACCAGAAAAACCGAGTAACTTTCAGCATCATTCCAATGAGTACAGATAAGAGTTGTTACGTTTTTATTACTGACATAGAGCCGTGAGGGTGGTTGATTTTATTCCCTAGATGACTTTTGCCAATGTCTAGAGACATTTTGTTTGTAATAACTTGGGGCAGGGTGGTGCTTTACTGCTTCTTAGTGGATAGGGGTCAGCATCCTCCATCTTCCTCCAGTACCATCCTCCAGTACTCAGGACAGCCCACAATAGCATCACCTGGCCCGGAATGTCAGTGGTGCCAGGCTTGAAAAACAGTGACATAGAGAAAGGTAGAGATGAGGCTATTCCAAAGAGTCAATCTTAAATAAATTTGCAGACAGATGGGGGGCCACACTGTGAGCCTCTTCCTCCTCCCTGTGTCTGTGATGGTAGAGGTTTGATTCTCTTCTTAGGAACTGGGCCTATTACCCAGAGCAGTAGAGGGACAGAGGGACATAGAGGAACCATTTTGCTCACCTCAGAACTGTGATGATGAGCTGTCCTTAGGCTTTATCATTGTCAAACTTGCCCCGCTCCATGGTACTGGGAATCAAACCTGGGGTTCTAGACCACTTAGGTGCATCCCCAATCCTTTTCATTTTTAAATTTTGGGACAGGATTTTATTAAATTGCGGAGCATCTTGCTGAATTGCTGAGGCTGCTTGCCTCAAACTTGTGATCCTTCTGCCTCAGCCCCCTGAGTTGATGGGATTAAGGTATGCCGCTGCACCTGGCCCATTGTCAGACTTTTTCATACCATGTTAGGCATTTGCTTCTGAGGTGTTGGATTCTTAAGCCCACATGCTATTTTTCTTCTCCCTGGGTTCAGAAGAGGGGTTTGGTCTACACCCAGACTTGGCAATGCTGTAGATGGGCCACTGTAGTACAGGCTTGTGCTGTGGTTTTTTTTTGTTTGTTTGTTTTTTGTTGTTGGTGGTGGTTTTTTAAGAGAGGGACAGTGAGAGACAGAGAAAGAATCAATTTTTATGTTAGTTTTTACTGTGGCTTTTGTTGTTCCAACACTTCGTTGTGTAGGTGATACTAGGGCTCAAACCTGCATCCTCACGCATGCCAAGCAAGAGCGATAACCACTGAGCCCCTCACCACTCCAGCCCCGGCTTGTGTTGTTTTTATGCAAGATTCCTGATAGCAGAACCCAGATTTTTAGCATTGTTGGTTGATCTGTGGTTGCTGCAGAGCCAGCACCCTGGGAAACTCTTAGGGGATCATGGCGTGTGGAGCTGGAGCCAAGGCTGGCAGAGGGAAGAGTCTTTGTTCCCGGCTGGTAATGATAATACTGTGAGGGCCCTGCTCTGTTTCCGAGTGTTAAGTAGTAGTAGAGGATAACATGAGGAGCATAGACAGTAGCCCACTCTGCTGGCTTCCGTTCTCACTTTGCACTTATAGTTTTGTGACCTTGGGGCAAGTTACTTCATCTCTCTCTTCCTCTGTTTCCCCATCTGTGTTGTGGACAGGAGACACAGCTCAGTGGTAGAGCGCTTGCCTAGCATGAAGGAGGCCCTGGGTTCAATCCCCAGTGTTGCAAAAACAAAGCAAAGCACTAACATCATCTGTGTCGTGAGGATAAAAGCAGTCATGTGTAAGGAAATGCCTACAGGCCCACACAGAGGCTCTCACCTGCACTGGGATGCAGAGACAGGAGTTCACAAGTTCAAGGTCAACCTCAGCTATTTTATTTTATTTCTTTATGTTTTTAAAGACAGAGGGGACAGCAAGAGAAAGAAAGAGAAAATTTTATTTAGTTTTTCACATGGCGTTCGTTGCTCTGAGTCTTCGTTGTGTACGTGGTGCTGGGGTTTGAACTCGTGTCCTCGTGTATGCCCGGCAAGTGCCGTAAACCACTGAGCCACCACTCCAGACCCCAACCTCAGCATTTAATGAGACCCTGTCTCAAAATTTAAAAAAGTGGAAACAACTGAGGTGTAGCTCAGTGACCAAGCATTCCTGGGATTAAAACAAGAGAGAGAAAAAAAATTAGAAAATACTGAGCCAAAAGTAAATATCAGACAGTAGTACTCTGTAGTGACAGAAAGCAGATCAGTGGTGGCTTAGGAGTAGGATGGGAGGGATGATTATTAGAGGGCAGGAGAAAACCTTGAGGGGGATGTGGATATGTTCAATGCCTTGATTGTAGTGATAGTTTCACAGGTATAAAATGTCAGAACTTAATCAAATTGCATGCTTTTCAAAACAGATAAACATTGTTTTTTTTTTTGTTTGTTTTTTGCAGGGCTGGGGATTGAACCTTGAGCATGATAGGCAAACACTCTATCAATGAGCCATGACCCCAAATTGTATACCTTTTTTTTTTTTTTTAAAGAGGGACAGAGAAAGAAAGAAACAACTTTATTTAGTTTTTCATGTGGCTTTCGTTGTTCCAACACTTAGTTGTGTATGTGGTACTGGGGTTTGAGCTCAGGTCCTCGGGCATGCCAGGCAAGTGCCGTAACCACCGAGCCACGGCTCCAGCACTCCAAGCCCTTTTTATTTTATTTTAAAGCAGAGTGTTGCTAAATTTCCTAGGCTGATCTGGAACTTGTGGTCTTCCTCCCTTGGCCTCTGAGTAGCTGGGATTACAGGTGTGCATCACCACACCCAGATCTGAATTGTATACTATGAATCTATACAGTTCTTGTGTGTCAACTGTTCCTCAATAAAACTGCTTAAAAACAAAGTTAATTGCTATGTTAAGTGCTTTTGTCTCCTTCTAGTCAAACCCTACACTTCGGAGGCAGCAACTGGGCTCCTCAGGGAGGATATTTGTCTATTTACTTCCATAGTAGGTTTAGTATCGTGTGGTCAGATCTAAACCCAGAGTTTCTGACTCCTAGTTGGGCCACTTTTTCTCCTTGGCTTCAATCAGTAGCATGGCCTGTTGGCAGTGGGTGAACCTCTGCTGCTTCCTTGGAAGTCTCAACTTTGGCCTAAGCTTCTAGAACGTGGGAGGTAGAGTGTGGGTCTGCAGGGACATCTGCCCTGTTGTGTGGGGAGCTTGAGGGTGGGAGGTGGAGTGCCGACTTGCCCAGACCTGGCTCTGGCTAGTAAGGAGGAGGCAACTGAGGTCCTTGTAGATGGTGTACCCCATCAAGAGTTGGGCTTGGACTGCCATTTTGGCTGTAATGAGGAAGGGGAGTTGAACTGCCAGGGGAATGGGATTTAGGAAGAGAGGACCAGAAAAGGCTGGGTTTGGCCACTGGGTTTCTGTGCTTAAGAACTGACATCCACAAGCCATGCCTCTCAGGGGGGTGAGAGTGAGTGTGTCTAATAGGGCAAGCTTTAGCACATTAGGGAGCCAGGCCTCCAGCATGTGAGATGCAGCGTGGTGGGTGGCGGTCACGGCAGATTCAGGGAAGGAGATGCTGGCATGACCTCCTGTCTTAGGGGGCTCAGGGGACAGGGCAGAGAGAAATGAGGGATCCACAGTGAGATTCAGGCTGTTGTACCTGAGTTCTTATCATCTCTCTGCTAAGTCTTACTTCTTTGCTGTTTTATAATTAACAATATCATGGGCATTAAATGATGATATGTACACTTGATACATACTTATTAGAAATAGTGATTAATATGGTAGAAAAATAAATGTCCATTAAAAGCAGTCAACCCTGTCATGTTTTATGATGTTGTCATTCACTTATTCATCAAGTAATTTTGGAGCACCTAATGAGTGGCAGGTGCTGTGCCGTGTGCTGGAGGTGACACTGTCAGGTTGCACTTGCACTGAGAGGGAGAGGCTGCAGGCAGGCAGGGGGTTATGCAGTTAGTACCATGCCACCCTTTTCCCTCTCCCCAGGTTGAATCGGCCTCTGACTCTCTCAGAGAAGATTGTGTATGGACACCTGGATGACCCAGCCAACCAGGAGATCGAGCGGGGCAAGACGTACCTGCGGTTACGGCCTGACCGGGTGGCTATGCAGGATGCCACAGCCCAGATGGCCATGCTGCAGTTCATCAGCAGTGGGCTGCCCAAGGTGGCTGTGCCATCCACCATCCACTGTGACCATCTGATCGAGGCCCAGGTTGGGGGTGAGAAAGACCTGCGCCGGGCCAAGGTGAGCCCAAAGTAACGTGGTGGGTGTGATGGAGCAAGAGGCAGAGCCCTCACCCTGGGGCCAGTGGGGGCACACCTACAGATCCTGTGTGTTTTTCTCCGCAATACTGGGGGTTTACCCCTGAGCCCCTTTTTAAAATTTTTATTAGCTTTACCACTGGGCTAAATCCTCAGCCATTTTATTTTTTGAGACAAGGTCTCGTTAAGCTGTTGAGGGTCTTGAACGTGTAGTCTTGCTTCCTCAGCCTCTCAAGGAGCTGTGTATGCAGGTCCCCTCCCCCCCCCCATGCCCTAGCTCTAATGAACTCTGGTCTAGTGGGGTTTTGCTTTTCTTTCTTTCTTGTTTTTCCTCACAGTTCTAGAGATGGAATCCAGGACCTCAGGCGTGGTAGACAAGCTCTATGCCACTTAACACCCCAAGCACTAGATTAGCCTGTTTTTTAAATTTTTTCTTCTGTTTCTTAACACTGGAAATGCCATTTGGTCATTGTGAAGATGTTAGAAAATACAAAGAAAGCCTAGAGAAAAGGAAAGGCATCCTTAATCTTTCCACGCTAGAGGTCCTTTAGCTGTTGGATTAGAAAAGCGCTGAGGATGCCTCATGACCGTCCATACCGGTGTTAGAGGCTTGGGACGGGGCAGTCACATTTCCCATGTGTGCTTTCCTCCCCTGCTCTGGCCCCCTGAGGCCCCGCCAGGGAAGTAAGCTGGCGGTCCACACAGTTGAGTCGTGTAACTACATGAGGGCGTGCTTAGCTGAACCTGATCCTGACTCCCGCTCCAGTGCTGTCTCCTGCAGATTAACCTCCAGATGGCCCTTTCTTCTGCTCCGAGTTTTGCCTAACTAGACAGAAGTGGCCATACGCCAAGCTGAAATATTTCTCCTTGAACTCCCCTACCTTGTGAAACCTAACCGTGCTCCTTCGGGAGGCACTGGGCCTCCTGCTAGCTCTGGGCCTTCCCATTCTCAGTCCCCTGCAGTGGGAGCAGTGCTCCTTAGCGGGGGCCACTGGCAAGAGCTGAATGCTGGCAGGGCTACAGCCCACCAGCACAGAGTGGGGCATGTGATTGACAGTGCTCTAGCTTCCAGAGTCAGCACAACTCACAGAGCCTCCCAGTCCCGTGGGAAACACTTAGGGAAGCCTTCCCACGCAAGCCCTTTCTCTCCACCCTTACCCACCCATTCGCTTCCTGGTTGCACAGTGCCTCTTTCCACTTAGCTAGAAGGGGCGGCTTTGTATCAGCAGCAGAAGGGGTAGTAGTCATGTTATGTGATTCTGGCAGGGCAGGAACTGCTAAAGGCCAGGGGCCTGGGGCCTCTTTTTAGCCCTGGGGGCAATTTTCCACAGCAAGGCCTTATTCCTCCCCTTGCTTTATGGGTTCAGAATCTACCTACTGGATATGAGACTTGGATTGATAGATTTCAGAGCTCTTTCCCTTGTTTATTCAATGGATGTTTATTAAACAGTCATGGTGCACCAGATGCTGAGCTAGGTGCTAGGGTTCAGTGTGAACATGACAGGGCCCAGCCTGTATCACCCTAGGTACAGCAGGGAGATGGGTGCTGAACAATCACAGAAATTGCAAATTTGGATATATGTTAGGGAAAATGCAGGAGTCAGAGAGTATTAAAAGGAAGTCCTATTTAGATTTTGGGGAGGAAAGGAATAGCCTCTTTGAGAATGTAAATAAAAGTTGAGAGCTGAACAGATAAGTTGGAAGAACATTCTAGACAGAACAGTATATGCAAAGACCCCAAGACAGGAAAAAACTTGGTGCATTTGTGGAATAAAGAGGGAACCTGTAGAGTGTAAGCTGTGTGTGTGGAAAAGATGGTGGCCTGAGTGGGCGGCAGGCAGGGCCTGCGGGGAGCACTATTCTCCGCAACCTAAGCGCAGAAGGGCTTGTCTCAGTCTGTCTGCTGCTACTACAACGGAATACCAGAGTGGATAAATTCTACACAGAATCAGCTTATTTGGCTCAGTTTTTTTTTTTTTTAAAGAGAGAGGGACAGTGAGAGAGATAGAGAAAGAGAGAAAGAACTTTATTTAGTTTTTCACATGGCCTTCGTTACTCCAACACTCAATTGTGTATGTGGTGCTGGGGTTTGAACCCGGGTCCTCGTGCTTGCCAGGCAAGTGCCGAAACCGCTGAGCCACCGCTCCAGCCCTTTGGCTCAGTTCTGGAGGCTGGGAAGTCCAAGGCATCTGGCAAGGGCTTTGTGCTGCATTATAATAGGGCAGAAAGACGAACAGAAACTGGGCCAAACGCATTCCCCTGCTAGCAATATTAGTCCATTTGTGAGGGCAGAGCTCTTCTGGTTTGATCACTTTTTTTTTCTTTTAGAGAAAGGGATAGAGTGAGAGAGATAGGAGAGAGAATTTTTATTTTGTTTTTTCATCTGGCCTTTGTTTCTCTAACACTTAGTTTGTGCATGTTCATGGTGCTGGGGTTTGAACCCGGTCCTTGAGCATGCCAGGGAAGCGCTGTAACCACTGAGCCACTGCTCCAGCCCTGATCACTTCTTAAAGGTCCCATCTCTTAATACTGTTATAGTGCAACTAAATTTCAATATAAATATTGGAGGGGACATTAAAACTGTAGCAGGGTTTAAGCAGGAATGGGATATGACAATTTTACAAGTATTTGTAAAGGGTCTCTCTGATGGGGCACACACAGACAGAGTGACCTGTCCAGAGAACAGCCAGTGAGGGATCCAGGCTGAATTCAAGCTGAGATTGACACCACTTTGGGACTGCACCCTCTACCATACTCTCAGACACCATGCACATGCTCCCCCATACCCTATGACCTCCTGCCCTCCGTCCCTGATTCACAAGTGCCTGATTCATAAGTGAAAAGCCAACATGTTAATGATTAACTGGAAAGAAATTGTTCTGGGACCCTTGTTTTTTGTCTGCAGTCTCTTTACCTGGGGAACCATGTGGGCCCTCTGGAGTTTAAATGAAAGAGGTCGCATGGTTTTGAGAGTTTATCAAGGGCCTGGGCTGACAGTGAGTCCCTTCTATGCCATGAAGCCTGGCTCTCTCTTGCCTGAGGCTGGCAGGTCTCATTTCCTGGTTCCTCCTTTGGGACACTAGAATCTTCCATGGTGCAGTCCGTTTCCTCACTGGGGTCAGTTTCACTTGCCCAGAGACATGCCACATCTTCACATAGGCCCTGGCCTCACATCTCCCACACTCTGGAGCCTTCCCTACTCCCAGGAAGCTGTCTTCGAATGACGGGCAGAATGGGTTCTGCTCATCCCATCCTCAGAGGCATGGCACTGACAGCGTTTCATTTGGGGCCCATCAAAGTTATTACGAGGAACCGAGCACCTACTACAGCAGGTGCTGGGCAAGGTGCCCTCAGATGGAGTCTGCTGTCCTCAGAAGGAGGCAGCTTTGTGGTGCGTTAGTCTTCCAGGCCCTGTGCTTTGACATTCCTGTCTTCAACTCCTGGCTCCTGTTTAACTCTGTTCTGCAGCATGTTCTTCCACCTGTGAAGTGGACTTGATGACGGTCCCTCCTCCCTAGCATGATGCCATTTCTATAGGAGGCATTTAGTAAATTCAGCTGGGATTACAGATGGGGTGTCCAAGACTCACATGGTGGAGCCACATCCACATGAGCCCCAGTGGGCCTGGGGGATCTTTGTGGCCCCAACATCTCCTTCCATAGCACTCCTGCGTTGAGGTGCTGTGGCGTTCCCCTTCACTTTTGGCCTTGCCTGGGGACTTGAGTGCTAGAGGAACTGTGGCAATTCCTTAGTTTTCAGTTTATTGAGGAAACTGAAACCCAGGGCAGGCAGGGACATATTGGGACCCACAACCCTGGCCAGATGTCACAGAACTGGAGTTGTCTCTGACCCCTGTCTTTTCCCTGGGCCTGCCAGCTAAGACTGTGGGCCAGCAGCCAAACCCTTCTGGAATTATTTTTAGAAGGTCTCCAAGAGAGGGGCAGTCTTCACAGTGCCAGCATTTCAGTGCCATGGGGGAGGGGTGCAGCAGGGAGAACACAACAGAGGTCACCCCAGATGCAAACTGTGTTACTAATGCTCTGTTTGTTGATTTGTCTCAATAGGACATAAACCAGGAAGTGTATAATTTCCTGGCAACTGCAGGTGCCAAGTATGGAGTGGGCTTCTGGAGGCCTGGATCTGGAATCATTCACCAGGTAAAGTAGGGCTGCTACCATCTCTGTAAGGGGCCCAAAACCAGGCTGCACAGAGGTAGCCAGAGAATACCTTCCCAGCCTGCAGAGGCAAAGGACTTTTGAGGCCCAAGAGGGCCAAGATGGAGGAGGAGGACATAGTCAGCAACTAAGAGTCAGGGTCCTCTCTTTGTAAATTAATTTTTATATATTAACTTACACATTCTCCATGTGAAAAATTAAAATAATTCATCCTAACCTCCCAGGTAACTTTTTTTTTTTTTTTTTTGGTACTCCAGGACTGGGAATTGCACTCACAATGTTGAGCATATTAGCCAAGTGCTCTTCCTTCTACTCACTGAGCTACGTCCCCACCCCAGTAGTTTTTAAGTTTGACCTGTTTCTTTCTACACCTTCTGTGGGCCTACCGTTGATCTATATCTCCCTGACATTGTGTTATTTTTTTTGTTGTTTTCCCACAAGTGTTGAGTCTGGCATAAGTAGCTGACATTGGATGGGCGTGTACCATGTCAGGTGCTAGACTTAGTGCCTTGAAGATATTAACTCATCCACTGCTCACCATGATCACATGGTGCAGGGGATATTTCTATCCTCATCTTACAGATGAGGAAACTGAGGCAGAGAGCTTAATATACTTGCCCAGGAGAAACCTTTCTAGCTGATAATAGAATCTGGATTTGTAGCAGGTAGTCTGGCCCTGAGAAAGGGATCCACACCACCATGCTGTTCTGCTGCCTCTGTTACCCAGGAATCCTTCCCACCCCTGTAGAGCACTGTTCTGATTCCTTTGGCCCCTCCATGGGATTCTATACAGTGGAGATACCGTTGATCATAGGCCATCTTGGCTAGGACCTCTTCTGTGGTTTCCCTAAGGATGAGATTTCGTTAGGTAGACAATTTGTCTCTGTAAGTTCAAGTGCGTGTGTGTCTGTTCCCTGGGAGGATGTGCTTCATTTCCTACAAAAATTGCTTTTGAGGACACTGACCTCGTGTGTGTGTCAGTGTACTATCCATCCCGCATGTATGAAACCTGCCCTGCCCCTCTCCAAGGTGACCTTCTCCCACTTCCATCCCAGGCTTCCCTGCCTTCCCCCTTCAAGAGGCATTGAGTCAGGCTGTCATCTGACTCCACCTGGGCTCCTGGCTCTGCTCTACTCAGAAACCAGATGGCACTCTCAGCCATCACCCTTACTAGGACAGGGCTGTGAGACAATAGGTTATATCAGTCTTCTGGGTAGAGAACCTCTTTCTGTGGCAGGGCAGGGAGGTAGATGGGCTCAGTCTTGGACTTTTGTCAGGAAGGACACTCCAATCCAGGTATCGCCCATGCTATCTCTACAAAGGCCCAGGCCTTATTGGTAGCTCCTAGGCCATAGTTTGGGCTGAGTGACAGTTGCTCATCCTTGCCCTTGGCTACTTGCTAAGTGTTCAGCATTTGTTCCTGGATAAAGAATGTTCCTAAGGGGGCTGGAGCAGTGGCTCAGCAGTTGGAGTGCTAGCTTAGCATGCGCAAGGACCTGGGTTATTCATCTATCTGGGTGCAGTGATGCATGCCTGTGATCCCAGTGACTCAGAAGGCTGAGGCAGAAGGATGACAAGTTTGGGGCAAGCAGCCTCAGCAACTTAGGAAGGTCCTAAGCAACTTAGTGAGACCTTGTCTCAAAATCAAAAATGGTCTGGGGATGTAAGGATTGGTGTGATGACTCAGTGGTTGTGGCACTTGCCTGGCCATGCGCAAGGAACCCCGGTACCATGTACGCAACAAAGTGTTGGAGCAATGAAAACCACAAGAAAATCTAAATAAAATTGATTCTCTTTCACTCTCTCTCTCACTCACTGTCCTTCTCTGTCTTTAAGAAAGAAGGAAAAAGAGAAGAAAGAAGGGAAGGGAGGGAGGGAGGGTGGGTCTGGGAATGGGAATATAGCTCAGTAGTAAAGTACCCCTAGGTTCAATTCCCATTACAAAACAAAACAAAACAAAACAACCTTGAGTACCCTGTGTGCCATTGAGCTGGCAGACCCTGTTCCTCCGTGTCTTAGCTTTCTGGCTTTCTGCCCGTGCTCTGTATCAGGTCCCTGTATAATCCTCTGTGAGCCCCTTTATATTATGTTCCTAACTGTGGGGTTAGGGACTGTGGCTTATTTACTCCTCTTGTAGCTCTGGGTCTGGGGACAGGTGAGTGCAGAATCGGTCCTTGGTGTACATGTGTTCTACATGTCAGTCCAACCTGATAAACTTCTCCCTACCCTCACCCCCTGCGCCCAGCCATATGCATAGACTGGTGAGGTCACCGCCACAGCTGACTTCATTACGATGCTTACTGCAAACCTCAGGTCTGCACTGACCTCTCCCATCCTCTTCCATCTGTGCATTGACCATGTTTGTGTGTATACCAAGTAAACCACCTGAATGCTGTGAGTCTGGTCTTCATGATCAGACCTTTACAAACTTTATACACAGCTAAGGCAAGGGAGAACTGAAAAAATGGAACAGTTAAGCAGCGTGGGCCTGTTCTTCCAGCCAGCCACCACACTCCAGCATGTCCAGGGGCAAGGCCCTCACCCCTTGCTGGGTATTTTGGGCAGCTGTCTCAGCCAAGGCAGAGGCCCTGGGGTTTCACCCACATTCAGTTAGTCCTGACAGCTCAGAGTGCCTTCTCCTTCTCTGATCTCTTCTGTTCTTCCCAGTCCCCATGGGTGGGACATATGTCCATCTGGCAGATGAGCAGCAGAACCTTTGAAGGATCTTGATGCAGAATTATGATTTTGAGGCAAGAGCAGTATTGCTTCCCTACACTGTTGCAGCCTGGTGGGCGTGCTGCCGCTTAGCTCAGAGAGATGCAGTGAGGCTGCACGGTTGGCAGCTGTTCTTCATAGAGAAGAAAACAGGCTTGCAGAGGGGCAGTGACCTGCCGAGGGCCAGAGCTAAGGCCAGGGGTGCAGGACGCATGGCCCAGGGTTACTTCCCAAGTGTCCAGCAGGTTTGTACGTGTGTGCTGACCCTGGACTTCTGCTGCCTTCTTGTCACACGTTTGAAGGGAACACTCAGCTCCTGGGCTTCCTGGCTAGGAGGAGGGGAGCGCCTTGAAGGCACCACTGAAAAGGACAGGAGATGAGGCAAGCTGTCATCTTTCCTTGGGCAAGTCTCCAGTTCTCAGTCGCCTCCAGGATGCTGAGGCCAGGGAGGCACCCATGGAATTTTTGGTTTTGTACTCCCACTGGGTCCCCAGTACTTTTTTCTTATGGTACTAGGATTGGAACCCAGGGGCACTTAACCACTGAGCCACATCCGCAGCCCTTTCTGTTTTTTTATTTTGAGACAGGGTCTCTCTAAGTTGCTCATGGCCTCACTAAGCTGTAGAGGATGGCTTTGAACTTGCAGTTCACCTGCTTCAGCCTCCCGAGCTGCTGGGATTACAGATGTGCGCCACCACACCCAGCCCCAGGACTTCTTGCTTAAGTGCTGTGTGGGAGCTGAAGCCTGTTTATGACAAGAGTTATCCACCGAGGTGGGCACACTGCCCACCCTGGATAGTCCACCACAGGAGACTGGGAGTATCTTCAGCATCTTTCAGCTGTCGCACTTGTCCCAGGCCCATCACAGGACACACTGAGCCAGTTTATCTGGTTCTTGCTATACCCTAGTGTTAAGATGGTGTGAGTATTTTATTATTACACTACAAATGAGGAAACTAAGGTACAGGGATGATTTTAAAAGGCCTAAGCCACACAGCAGGAACTGTCAGAACTACTCATGAGCCCAGGCTGCTTGTGTCCATGGACTGACTATTCCTGGCCACACTGTAGATGGCTTGTACTAAATGGAGCTGCCCCCACAGGTCCCATCCTGGAGGAGCAACTGGGTATGGCCAGGTGGCCACATGTCAGTGGGGCAGTTCTGCAAATCCCTTCTGGCTCCTGCCACCATTCTCTGCTGAGGTATTCTAAACTTCAGATCTTGGATTCTTTTTCAGATCATTCTGGAAAACTATGCATTCCCTGGGGTTCTTCTGATTGGCACTGACTCCCACACCCCCAATGGTGGTGGCCTGGGGGGCATCTGCATTGGAGTTGGGGGTGCTGATGCAGTGGACGTCATGGCTGGGATTCCCTGGGAGCTGAAGTGTCCCAAGGTGAGGTTGGTGGGTGTGAATGGGGGACCGCTGGCCCAGAAGGGTTGAGGGAATAGGTCAGGCTTGAATTTCACCAGCACAGGCGGATGCATAAGCAGACATGGGAGCACCAGCAGCACGAGTCACTGACTTCCTGGCTGGCATGTGGCACACAGGGCTGGTAATTGCCATCTCACCCGCCTCGTCTTCAGGTGATTGGTGTGAAGCTGACAGGCTCCCTTTCTGGTTGGACCTCACCCAAAGATGTGATCCTGAAGGTAGCAGGCATCCTTACGGTGAAAGGTGGCACAGGTGCCATTGTGGAATACCACGGGCCTGGTGTGGACTCCATCTCCTGCACTGGTGAGGAGGGTGGCCACATGATGTGGCCCTCATCCTGCATTGGGTTGGGTAGGGCCTGCAGTTGAGCAGCAGAAGTAGCCAGTAGTCTTCCAGAACATCTGTCCAGGCAGTGTGGGGTGGGGTGGGCATGGAGAAGCCAAGGAGAGGTTGTTGGCCTCCCTTTTTTTTTTTCCCCCATAAAGAGAGAGGGATAGAGAGAGAGAGAGAGAGAGAATGAGAGAGAATCAACCCTATTAGTTTTTCATATGACTTTCATTGCTTCAATACCTTGCTGTGTATGTGGTGCTGGGGTTCAAACCCAGGTCCTCACACATGCCAAGCAAGTGCCACAACCGCCGAGCCACTGCTCCAGCCCCTGGCCTCCATTCTTGTAGCCCCCCTTTACTGGCCCTGGCTTTAACCCGCGGCCTTCAGGGATGGGTACCTGCTGCCACTAGGTGGCCCTGAGTGAGGAAGGAGATGAAGCAGCTCCCTGGTGTGAAGAGCTGTGTGTCAAGGATCAGGTGTGTCCAGCAGCTCAGCCAGCCCACAGCCCTGTTCCTTCACAGGCATGGCGACAATCTGCAACATGGGCGCAGAAATCGGGGCTACCACTTCAGTGTTCCCTTACAACCACAGGATGAAGAAATACCTGAGCAAGACAGGCCGTGCAGGTGAGCTGGTGAAGGCAAAGTGGTGTGGGCGACAGTTTTGTGCTGCATGCCCCTTCCAGGAGGCAGCAGTGTCTTTCCTTTAGGGCAGGGGGTCCCAAACTGGTTGTCTCCACGCTGGCTTCAGAGGCTCTGAGAAGCTGGTGCAGGTGTCTGAAAAGCTAGGTGTGTGTTACTGTTCCTGAGTGGGGTGTCTGGGGCTCTTTAGCTTCTAGAAGAATCTGGCATCCACGTTTGAGATCCCTGCCTGAGGGTTGGAACTTCTTCACCTGGAAGGGTGGCTGCATACTGGTCTTTCGTGGTCTGGTCTCTGGTGCCCCCTATAGGTCTCCAGAAATGACATAGATCTCTTTTGTATAATTGCTGCCTTAGCAGGGGAAGGAGGGAAAAATATTTGGAACAAGGAGCACCTTTGCCATCTTCCCTGGCAACCCTGAGTTTCTAGCTTGGTTTCTTTGAAGCTGGAGCATGGAAAGGGAGGAGAGTGAGGGCCCATGTGGAGAGTTTACCTCCCCTTCTTGCTTGCAGGGCCTTCCTCCCTTTTTCTTTCTTTTCTTTTCTTTCTTTCTTTCTTTAAGAGAGAAGGACAGTGAGAGAGAATCAATTTTTATTGAGTTTTTCACATGGCTTTTGTTACTCTGACACTTAGTTGTGTACGTGGGTTGCTGGGATTTAAACCTGTGTACTTGCGCATGCCGGACAAGTCCGCAACCACCGAGCCACCGCTCCAGCCCCTCCCTTTCTTCATTGAGTGATTTCTCAACACTACCACTCTCCGTCTCCAGGAAGAGTGAAGTTCCTGTGTTCCCATGTGTCTTTCCTATCACATTGTTATTTTGATTCAGCGGCAGCTCCTTCCCTAGACTGTGAGCTGCTGGAAAGCAGGGACAGTGCCCTGTGCTAGTTGCATTGTTGCTTTGTTGCTGAGTTGGTGCCTGGGGTCTGGTGTTAGGCAGCTGCTAGATCACTGGCTCAGATGGGTAAATCTCAAGACCACTTTCTGCTGCGCATGCTTCACTTCCCTCCCTTGCTGATTCCAGACATTGCCAGTCTTGCTGAGGAATTCAAGGATCACTTGGTACCTGACCCCGGCTGCCAGTATGACCAACTCATTGAAATTAACCTCAACGAGGTGAGGAAGGAAACTGGGTTCGGGGGACTTCTGAGGGTGGCGTGGGCTCAGCCTGCCCATTGAGCAGGCCTCGTGGCCCTAGGTTCTTTACTGCCCCTACAGACTGCCTGAACCAGATGGGAATGAGGGAGAGGTGATGTAGGTGGCTTCGGCCAGAGTCAGAAACACAGAAACTGGCATTGGTTTGTCCAGCTGGGATTTCATACTGGAGAGTTTGCTTAGTTATCAGAATTTAGAGGGCCTGGCCCCAGCAGGGTTTGGTACCCTGTGACCAGAGCAGGCATTCGGAGAGCCAGAAGGATCAAACCCAGGGCAGAATGCATGCTACATAAGCATTCTGCCCCTGAGCCACTGAGCTACTTTTTCTCAGCCCTTCATATTTATTAGTGTTACCATATGTAAAGCGTCTGCCCTTAAGTCCTTGTTTACCAGACCATTCCAGAAACAAGTAGTTGATAGTCAGGCACAGATAACCGGGTGTCATGGTGCACAACTGCAAACTCAGCCACCTAGGAGGCTGTGGCAGGAAGGTCATAAATTCAAGGCCAACTTCAGCAATTTAGTGAGATTCTGTCTCAAAATTTAAAAAAAGGGGGCACAGGGACTGCTGGAGATGTAGCTCAGTGGTAGAGCACTCACCTAAATACATGAGGCCCTGGGTTCAACCCTCAGCACCACCCCGAAAGCAGTGAAACTGGGGAGGTGATAGACTTCTTAGCCTTCATTCATTGCATGCCTCTGCCAGCTCTTAGCTCCATGACCTTGAGTGAGGTTCCTCACTCCTGTGCCTCAGCCTCTGCGTGTGCAGGGTAGAAAGAGCAGCCTGGTCGCGCTGGGCCATCCCAGGAGCTGGTATGTGTTCAGCATCTGCTGCCCACAAATTTCCCATGAGGAGGGTGAGCCGTGAGAACAGGAGCCTGACTCCCTCTTTAGGGACCTGCAAAGGCTGGAAACCAAGGTCCTCACTCTGTGACCTGTCTATCCCTAACTTTTTCTTTGTGTTCCTTTAGCTGAAGCCGCACATCAATGGACCCTTTACCCCTGACCTGGCTCACCCTGTGGCTGAAGTTGGCACTGTGGCAGAGAAGGAAGGATGGCCTCTGGACATCCGAGTGGGTGAGCACCTTCCACCTGGTTGGGTTAGCAGTTCCCTGGGCCAGCAGCTCTGCCCAGGCATGCCCTGTGGTGCTTCCAAAAGGAGGCACTTTCTGCAGTAGCGGCATTCAAAAAATTACCTTTGCTTGGTGTAAAAGAAATAAATGCTGACTATAGATAATGTTGACAAGAAGGATTTAAAAACACCTCAAACTCAACCCCAACTAGAAACAAGCTTTTTTCTTTTTGCTACTAGGAATTGAACCCAGGAGCTGTACCATTAAGATAGTCCCAGGTGCTTCCCACCCTATGTTTTCTTTGAGACAGGGTCTTACTAAGTTACCCAGGCTGCCCTGGAAAGCAGTTGAACTCCTCTTATTATTTTCTTGAGCAAATCGGTTTTTTTTTCCCTTTTTTTAAGAGAGAGAGGGACAGTGAGAGAGAGAGAAACAATTTTATTTTTTCATGTGACTTTCATTGCTCCAATACTTAATTGTATATGTGGTGCTGGGGTTCGAACCTGCATCCTTGCACATGCCCGGCAAGTGCTGTGACCACTAAGCCACCACTCTAGCCCTGAAGTAAATTTTTAGTAATTAGAAAATAAAACACTGAATCATTAAGACTGTCTTGATTTCTACAGGCCATGCAGTTTTATTCAGTTTTTGCTGAGTTTTTGAGTAACTGACAAACTTTTTTAAAAGAGATCTCTAATTACTAGATTATAAAGCAATAGAGAAAACAGAAAATAAGACAGGCCCCCTGGCACATGCCTGTAATCCCAGCTATTCACAGGCTGAAGCAGGTGGATCTCAAGTTTGAGACCAGCTTTAGCAACTTAGCGAGACCCTATCTCAAAATAAAAAGGGCTTGAGGTGAAGCTCAGTTGTAGAACACTTGCTTAGCATGTGCAAGGCCCTGGGTTCCATCCCAGCCCTATAAAAACAACAAAAAACTGGAAAGTATAATGGGAAAAAAAATTAGCCTCTTATCATCCCCTACCCAGCAATGCTCAACTGTTAATATGTTTATATAGTGTAAGCCTTCTAGTGTGTGTCCGTATGCATGTGAGGTTGTTGTTAGAAGAATTATATTCCTAACCTATGTTCAGTATCGAGGTCACGGTCTTCCCTGGAATGACTGTCATAGGAGCTTGCCCTTTATTGGTGGGTACTTATCTCGCTTCCTACTCATCTCTGTTAAAAACATGACTGGCCAGCCTAGTTGGTGAATTCTTGGGAGCAGGTCTGGATAGTTTGAGGTTGGGTAGAGTCCTCTGGTCACTTCTCCTCCTGACCCTTGACTCCACCAGGTCTGATTGGTAGCTGTACCAATTCAAGTTATGAGGACATGGGGCGCTCGGCAGCTGTGGCCAAGCAGGCACTGGCCCATGGACTCAAGTGCAAGTCCCAGTTCACCATCACACCAGGCTCTGAGCAAATCCGTGCTACCATTGAACGCGATGGCTATGTGAGTGCCCATCTGCCCCTGCCCTCAGCTCCCCTTCCGCACTGCTGAGTAACGTGGCTGCAGAGCAGGACAACCCACAGCCTGTTGGGCCAGGGCTAGTGTAGGTCCCAGGGGCTGCCCTACGGTTCCAGTAGAGCTCTTCATCCTGCAAGCTGCTCACCTGCCCTTTCCCATGAGCCAGTCACCTGTTCCCAGCAGTTCCCTGTCTTCTCTCTGCCCTGCAGGCACAGATCCTGAGGGATGTAGGTGGCGTCGTCCTGGCCAATGCATGTGGTCCATGTATTGGCCAGTGGGACAGGTAAGGGCCACATGTTTGATGGGACAGCCCCTTGAGTACTAGGGCGTGCATCCCCAGAAGTTGAGGGGAGACGTTATTTGGGTGGAGAGGAGACTCAGGCCCAAGGCCTCTGGCTCCAGAGGCTGCTGCAGGTTAGAAGACTTGGCCAAGTGTGGTGGCAGAGACTGCACAGGCACTGAGGACTGTGCGCCTGAAGCTTGGGCTGGTGGGAAGAGGCCACAAGACCACGTTCTCATGGATACAGCCAGTGGCTCTGAGGGGGATATGAGAGGAGGCAGCTGCCTTGGTCAGGAGACACAAGCCTGAACCAGGGTTCTGCCTTTATACCTTCTGTGTAGCCTCACACGAGGCCCAGTGATCCAAACTTCCCTCCTGCATGGTGTGCATGCGTTCAGGAAGGAGGCAGTCTTTTCAGTAACTATCTAGTCCCCTCCTGTGTCATAATGAGGCATGTGCCATAGGAACCCAGCCCATCTGACCTCAGGGCAGGACAAATGACACCATATATCCCTAATCCTGTCCCTTTCGACCTGGCAGGAAAGACATCAAGAAAGGAGAGAAGAACACAATCGTCACCTCCTACAACAGGAATTTCACAGGCCGTAATGATGCGAACCCCGAGACCCATGCTTTCGTCACGTCCCCAGAGGTAAGACTCCTGACTCGGCACTAGCTGGGATGGCTCTGGGGGCCCTGCTCTTGGTGGGTCAGGTGAGGAGGTGGGTTTGGGCTAAGAGCATCTGGCCCCACAGGGCTTCTGAGGAGGGTTGGCATTTCAGGGCAAGGCATTTTCTGAATGGAGCCAAGAGCCATGGCTTTCTTAGCCCTCTAGTATTATGCCCTCCAGGTACTTCCAGCCTGGGTCTCCCTTCATTCATTCACTTATTTTTTAAAGAGAGAGGGACAGAGAGAAAGAATCAATTTTATTTAGTTTTTTTTTTTTTCAAAGAGAGAAGGACAGTGAGAGAGGGAGAGAGAGAGAGAGAGAGAGAAAATCAATTTTTATTGAGTTTTTCACATGGATTTCACTGCTCTGACACTCAGTTGTGTACATGGGTGCTGGGGTTTGAACTTGTGCATGCCAGGCAAGCGCCGCAACCACCGAGCCACCGCTCCAGCCCCGTGAAATGTTTCTTTAATAATGTGTTTATGAGTACTTACAGAATCTCACTGGCTGGGACAAACCCCAGCCCTTCCTCTAATCTAGCTAGCTATACAAGCTTGGTCAAGCCACTCATCTTCCTTGACCCCCAGAATCCTTTTAGGGTTACGTGGAGTGCTTGCTTGCAGGTTCATTTCTTTTGTTTTGTTTTGTTTTGTTTTTGAGAGAGAGGGACAGTGAGAGTGATAGAGAAAATTTTATTTAGTTTTTCACGTGGCTTTTTTTGCTCCAACACTTCTTTGTGTACATGGTACTGGGGTTCAAACCCACATCCTTGTGCATGTGAGGCAAGCACTGTAACTACTGAGCCACTGCTCCAGCCCCTTTTCCTTTTTTTTGAGACAGGGTCATTTTGTTGCCCAGTCTGGCCTCTGGCCTTAAGCTCCAGGGCTCAAGTGATCCTTCTACCTCAGCCTCCCAGGTACCTGGGACTAGAGGCACTCAGCACTCCACCAGCTCTAGTATCTGAGCTCAATAAAAGTTAGGCCTTGTGGTTATGGAAGGCACCAAGTGAGCTGTAGTGCCCCAGGCTACTGGTGGGTTTCTCTCTTTACTGTTTTTCTGAGTGTTCCAGAATGTTTCTGCTTCTTTGCAGAGGGCGGAGTAGCTCTTCACTTTCCATGTGCTGCTCTACTAGGAACATTTTCACCACCGTGCTAGGGCATTTCCTGTGTCAAGGACACCTGCCTGGGGACAGAATACCACAGTAGTGCTTGTCTGGCTTGGGAGAAAGCTAATAAGCTCAGGCCCCAGAAGCAGTGGTCAGACCAGATGCCCCTTGGATTCCTGAGTCCTCTGCAGTACAATGGCCCATGAACCCAAAGACAGTCCTGCAGTTTTGTCCTGGGAAGAGGGGTCTGGAGAGAAAATGGATGTTTCCTGGGTTCTGTTCTCCGCTTGGTCCAGGCTTCAGCTGGGGCTGGGAGGGTGGCTATGGTGGTTGATGTTAACCATCAAACTGGCTTCTTCAATTTCAGATTGTCACTGCTTTGGCCATTGCGGGAACCCTCAAGTTCAACCCAGAAACTGACTTCCTGACCGGCAAGGATGGCAAAAAGTTCAAGCTGGAGGCTCCAGATGCAGATGAGCTTCCTCGAGCGGTGAGCAGGCGCTGTCAGTGTCAGCCTGAGGGCCTGCTTTGGTCTGGGTGTCCCAGAGCCACTACTGGATGCTCTGTGGCCAAGACTCTTACCTCCCAGCATCTGAGCATCTGGAGCTGGTCCCTCTTTTGCAGGCCAGGTGACAGTGATAGTAAAAATGAAGCTGGATATTTATCTGGAAGGAGTGGCTTGGGCACGGGAAAGCTAGCCTGCTATGAGAGCCATCTTCCTGGGTACTGAAGAAGATTCAGCACCCAACATTCTCTGTTCCCTGCTACAGGAGTTTGACCCAGGGCAGGACACCTACCAGCATCCCCCCAAGGACAGCAGTGGGCAGCACGTGGACGTGAGTCCTACTAGCCAGCGCCTGCAGCTCCTGGAGCCTTTTGACAAGTGGGACGGCAAAGATCTAGAGGACCTGCAGATCCTTATCAAGGTCAGCAGCATGGGGGTGGGGCCGCACTGCCAGGGCCCCCAGCTTCCTGAGCCTCAGGAAGGATTAGGAGCCCACTGGGAGAGGTTGGGTGGATCGGAAGGGAGGCGACATAGAGGGGGGGCTATCAGGGCACTCGTCATCTGTGTGTTACATGCGTTTCCACATCTCTGGTTAACTGACGCTGTGGAGCCCTCGTGGGTATGGCTGGTGTTTGGGAGCTGAGCAGACACAGCTTTTATGTGTGGCCAGGGGCCTCAAACCCATGTCTGACTTTAATTTATGTGTTTGATAAGGGGTCTTGTACCCCTATGACACAACCAGCGTTAAGCCCTGATCAGCCACAAGCCAGGATCCAAACAGTGTCCCAGGCTCCTCTGTCCGTGTCCAACCTGAGGTCTGGCTGATCTTCCACCCTGAACAGTTCTTAGCTGAGGGCCTAGGCCTGGAGGGTAATTGGGCATATACACTTGTCTTCCCTTTAAGTGGCCTATTCCATGTGGGAGTCTCTTGTCCTGGGGATTGAAAAGTTGTTGAGGGGGCAGTTGGTGGCCTTGCCTGAGCCTTCTGGCCCTGAGCATGGCAGCACCAGGACTGCAGGCCACGCACATGCCTGGAACCTGACATGCTTCCCTGGTCACCCCTCCTGGGTCCTGGGCACTTGGGCCTGCTGCCTGTCTCTGCAGGGCTTCTCCTTTCCTTCACCATTCACTAGCCACATCCTGACCTCTGTCCTCTGCTTACACACTCAAGGTCAAAGGGAAGTGTACCACAGACCACATCTCAGCTGCTGGCCCCTGGCTCAAGTTCCGTGGGCACCTGGACAACATCTCTAACAACCTGCTCATTGGTGCCATCAACATCGAAAATGGCAAAGCCAACTCCGTGCGCAACACCGTCACCCAGGAATTTGGCCCTGTCCCTGACACTGCCCGCTACTACAAGGTAGGCCAGAGTCAGGACAGTCCCGGTGACCACTCTTCCCAAGGTCCTGCAGGGCAGGCACAGGGAGGACATGGGTAATGGAAACAGGGAGGGGGCAAGCACAGCCCTGCAGGGAACTGCCATCTGGAGGGAAGGAAGGCCCTCAGCCTGTGTAGGGCAGGAACATGGCTCGGCTCATACGAGCAGAGCTGGGTCTGTGCACCCAGGAGCAGTTAGAGGAACACTGTTAGCGGATGCTTGACCCCAACCCTGAGGAGGACTGGAGGAAACCTTGTGGGAGAAAAGCTGCCTTGGGAAGTCAGAGAAAAACTGAGGCTCAGAGAAGGGCCATACAAGGCCTTACAAGGAGTAGGCAGTGAGGGTCCAAAGTGAGGCTGGCCTGGCCCAACCCAGAGGCCAGGCAGCAAGAGGAGTTTGGGGACAAAGGACAAAGGAACCAAGGGGCTGCCAGGGCCAAAGCCCAAAGCTTTTTTACTCTTTCTGCTTTGAGAAATGAACAGAACCACTGCTGATCCTGAGTCCTGGCCTGTCAGGATCAGCTGGCACCCCTTGGTGGCTGGGCAGGGCAGAGTGCGTGCTGCAAGGAAGGGGTGCTCTACCCACAAGAGCCTTGTCCCCCATCCCCAGTGTGCAGCCACTGCTCTGCCCCCCCACTCCGGTTCCCATCCATTCTGCCTCAGTGATGAACCCCACAGCTGTCTTGTGACTCCCGTGTCCACTGCAGACAGGCAGGAAGGGCCCATGGCCAAACTGCTTCTGCCCTGCTGGGCCTACTTCACCCTGACTCAGGCAGACTTGGGAGCAGGAGGGGAAGGGCCCCTCCAGGGCTCGTGGTGGGCGTGGTGCCTTCCTCTGCCTCATGAGCTTGCCTTCTTGTCTGACAGAAACATGGCATCAGGTGGGTGGTGATAGGAGATGAGAACTATGGCGAGGGCTCCAGCCGGGAGCATGCTGCGCTGGAGCCTCGCCACCTCGGCGGCCGGGCCATCATCACCAAGAGCTTCGCCAGGATCCACGGTGAGTGGGCCACACCCAGACATATCTGCAGCCCTTCACTCACAGTCCAAGTTACCCACCCTGCCAGTGGCCTACTTGGGCCCAGAGCTACGTGCCTACCTCCCGGACTGTCTGTGTCTGTAGTGGAACTGGCCATCAGCCCCATCATGTTCCCCAAATCCAACGTCCACAACTTCCCACCAGTGCTGGTCTTTCTTCCAAACCTGAAGGCCTGAGCGGCTGAAACCCAGGACACATGGCCAGAGAGTTTGTTCTCATTGTGAACTTATCTACCAGGAAGGCCTCAGAGACATCTGCACCAAGGCACACCTGTTCAGGTCCCCCTATTGGGACTTGGAGCAGACCTGAACCCTACAGTCATGTCTGCCAGGGTCCCAGATTAGCAAAGGACATTCCTTGGACTGGTGAGGGTCCCTGGGGCAGGGAGCAGCTGGGGGCAGGCAGAGACTCGGCTCTGTTCACTGAGCATGTGCCTCTGCCTTCCAGAAACCAACTTGAAGAAGCAGGGCCTGCTGCCTCTCACCTTTGCTGACCCTGCTGACTACAACAAGATACACCCTGTGGACAAACTGACCATTCAGGGCCTGAAGGACTTCGCCCCTGGCAAGGTCAGAGGGACAAGGAATGAGAACAGAAGGGCCAGGGCCCTCCGGGGTAGGTGGGTGGCATCCACCTTGTTTCCCTTCCTGTTACACCTGTGGCTCCTCCAGTAAGCTGGAAGGGGCCTGAAGTTCTCTAGGCATACCCCAGATAGGAAGAGAAGTGCCTTCCCAGAGTTCAGGGGAGAGCCAGCCCAAGAGTCCCCTGTGGGTGTCACTCAGGCCCAGATGTTTTCCAAGGCCCCAGGGTAGGACCTTGCCTTCCTGCCCTTCCTGCAGGATGAGGGTCTTGTTCATTGAGCACCTGCTGCTCTCCACCCACACCTGTCTTTCCCACTGCAGCCCCTGAAATGCATCATCAAGCATCCCAACGGGACCCAGGAGACCATCCTCCTGAACCACACCTTCAACGAGACGCAGATCGAGTGGTTCCGTGCAGGCAGCGCTCTGAACAGGATGAAGGAGCTGCAGCAGTAAGGATGGGCCCTCCCGGACCAGCCCGCCTCAGCTCGTGTCGCAGTGCAGTTCCGTTTGCATCGCCAGAGTCACTCTAGCCACCCAGTCATGGCTCCTGCTTCGGGATGGTGTGACCAGACATGCTTCCTGCGCTCCCTTGCCTCAGCCCACCCAGTGACCCATGGAGGGGGGCTTCTGAAAATCATTTTCCAGCCCCTACCTTCCCATTTTTATCTCGGTTCAGATCTTGAACAGCACCACATAACTATTTATTTTTATGACAACACTCCCCTCTAAAGAAGTTTTTATTATGCCTGATCATTTGATTGGTGGCTGAAGGATTTTAAAATTTGAAAAATAAGAATCTGAATTGACTGTTCCTGTGTGATTGGTGGTGTCTGCTGTCTGCATCAGCTTCAGGGTTCACGGAGGGCCTTTTCAGTAGAAGCCCCAGTCACATCTGGACCTCAGCTGCTGCTGTGAAGATGTGAGATATGGCAGAAAAGACCCCCCCCAGCACCTCCTACCCTCATCCACTTGCACCAGCTGGGCATTCCTGGCCTTAGTTCCTGTGGTTTCTCTTGGACCCTGATAGCATGGCTGGCATGGTCTCTAATTTCTTTAATCACCCTGAGGGTGGGCTCAACCTGTCTTATAAATAAGGCCACCCTAAAAAGTTAATCTGCCAAGGTCACAACAAGAATATGGTGTGTACTGTTCTGGCCCCTTTCAGCATGGGGACATGATGAAAAACTGTCCCCCTGCAGTTGCATAAGCTGATACTGCCCAGGACCTCCACACACTGGTGACCCATGAGCCAAAGGCCCTGGGCAGGCTCCATGAAGGGCCACCATCAGACAAGACTTGCTGCACAAGTGTCCAGGTATCAACAGCAGGGGGAGAAAGGGCAGCTAGACATAGCAGAGCTATTCAGAGTATCTGGCCTGCCCAGAGCTGGGCATCACATACTACTACAGGTGCACATGGTGAGCCAAGGTCGAGTGACAGCAGCTCCAGGACTGCTGCTCTCCAGTGGGGAATGATACCAGCGTGGTCACCACCCTACCAACCTGGGGCCAGGAAAGCCCACCGCATCCATTTTGTAGACGAGGTCATACGCTGGTTTGGCCAATTTTAGGGGCTTTCCCATTCTTCTAAATGTGGAGTTGGGGTTGCCTCTTAATGCGCCAACTCAGTCAGCAACTGGCAGCTTCAGGGAGCCCAAAACAGCCACGCCTGGCTGGCCTCTCCCCTGTCAAGGAGCCATCAAATTCAGCCAGGCCAAAGCCAACCCTGAGGCAGCCTGGATCTCACAACCCCACCCCCACTCTAGCCGTCCTGCCCTTTTGGTGGGTTGGCATTCGTCTCCAAAAGTGATCTGTGGTGAGGCAGCACTCGTCCCAGCTTGTCAACTCGCTGATCTTAGGTCATGACGTTGGCCACTGAAACAAGAGGGATCCTTCCCTGCTGTTGCCGCTGCTTTATTTAATGTTGCTGTCACTGACAGCCACAAGATGGGACCGAACAGGGCTAGGTTTGGCTCAGTGGTGTTTGCCTAGTGGTGTTTGTATGAGGCCCTGTGTTCCATCCCCATCACCAGGCGGCAGGGAGGCCACAGGGCCAGTGTGTGGAAGGGCATGCTGGCCTCACCCCTCCAGCTCTGGGTGACAGACTCCTCCACATCTGCTCAGCTGCTGTCTTCATGGCCAGCTGCACTATCTTCCTGGGGGCTGGGGCAGGGTCCCTGTCAAACCCCAGGGCTAGCTGCTGGTCCACCAGGAGAGAAGGCCCAGTCCAGGCTCACTGATGGATCCCTGCCAGAGAGAAGAGGTGCGTTTCATTGCTATTCAGAGTTGACTGCCCTGGACAGGAGGTAGAGGACCCACCCTTCGTGCCCAGCTGGCCCAGCACAGGCAAAGGGGAGGTGGGGAACACCACAGCCATGAGGTTTCAGGGAAATGGAGAGCCATGCCAACACCCCTGGCTGGCACGGTGGAGCACATGGGGTGCAGACCCCTCTGCTGAGTGCTATAAGGAAAGTGCTGATTTACTGGCCTCGAGGTCTCAGTGGAATCAAATACCCTTCCTCACCCCCAAGCCTGTCCTCCTAAGCCACCTGTGCTCTGGTCCTGCCAGAAAAGCTGACGGTCCATGAGGCCTGGCCTCCAAACAAATATGGACAGAGCGAGCAGCCCCAGGGCCACTCTCCCCTTGGTCTAGGGGCTTTGATCCTCCCCAAACCCCTTCCTTGGCTCGTGTTCTTCCCTGCAGGCCCTGTGACTTATCCTTGCAGGCAGGGCACTAACTCCTACCCACCCTCTCCAACATTCGTGGCAACTTTGTCAGAAACAGCCATAGCCTTGAGCAGTAGGCACTGCAGGGAGAAGTGATAGGCCAAGACCACGCAAGAGGGGCCCTGTCCCTAACCTGCTGGGGAGAGGGGTTCTAAGCAGAACTTCAAGGAAGTGGCCCCCCCTGCATGCTGGGCTCTCCCACCACCCAGGGGCTGCTGCTGCACCATCAGGACCTCACCACAAGTGTGTACGGGGCCTCCTTCTTTGGCAGCTCCTCGCTGGAAGAGGTGGCCTCTGCAGAGCTGGGCCCCGTGGGGGATGTGTCCACAAAGCTCTCATCCACCACTCGGAAGCGGATCTCCTCGCCAGTGTCCATGTACAGGTCGTGTGCTCCCTCCTCCGTCTCGTACTCCCACACCCACACCTGTTCTGCTTCATCACTGGGGGCGCAGAGTCAAGGCCACACCAGGCCAGGGGGAGCATGGAGCTGTGGGGTCCTCCCAGGCATGTACCCCAAGAAAAATGAACACCCCTCTGCTTTGGCTGGGAACTCGCAAGAAAAGCAGGTGGCAGTCCAACAGAGAGGCAGGAGTTGCCAGTGCCAGGCAGATACAGGGTCCCCTGGCCAGCCTCGCCTCAAGAGGGCAGGGACTGAGGGCACCCCAAGCCACTCCTCATCCAAGCCTGTGATGACCTGACAGGAGGCAGCTCAAAGCTTGTCCAGTTCTCAGGAGGTCACCTGTCAGAAGCCCCACCACTGGTGACAGCACCAGCCAGGCTGGACCAGGTATGCTGATAAGTTCTTGAGTCACACAGACCCTACTATCTGCCCTGCACAAGCCTGGCCAGAGGGGTCAGGCCACCCAGCCAGGGCAGCACCTCCAACACCCCCACCCCACTTCTCCAAAGCACCCTCCCTCCTCTCCTACCCTAGAGCCCACAGTAAGGAACCACACTGCTTTTTAGTGGCAGTCCCACTACTGGACCCTGCCTCCTCTGTGCCAGGTCCCTGTTGGCCACTATGGCTATAGTCGTGACAAGAGTTCTACCAGTGTCAGGCTTGTAATCCCAGCTACTGGAGAGGCTGAGGCAGGAGGATAGCAAGTTCAAGGCCAGCCTCAGCAACTTAGCAAGCTCCTTAGCAAAACTCTGTCTCAAAATAAATATGAAAAGGGCTGGGGATGTGGCTCAGTGACTAAGTGCCCCTGGGTTCAATCCCCAGTATCAAAAAAGAACATTCTTCCAATGAGGAGTCTCAGATTAGTGACAGTCCCAGCACAGCAGGTGAGGGCTGGGATGGGGACAATGATGGGCCTGTAGCAGGGAAATGCTATACGGCCCAGGGCACCTGATCAAAGTGAAGAAGTAACAGTGCCCAAGTAGACCACCCAGCTACCTGCACACAGGCACACAGGCACCATGGTCAGGTGGAACAGAGGGTCAGCACTTCCAGAGCACATGAACTACAGGAGACCAACAGGGTCAGGGCATAGGACATGAAGGCCACCGCAAGAGTGGGCACCTTTCACTGAAGAGGCCTAAGCTCCTCTGTGACCCACTTTAACATTGAGAGGATACAACTTGGCAGGCTGCTGCAGCGACTCTGGGGGGATGAGAATGTCATCAAAGAACCCTAGAGAGACTGGCAGAAATGAAGGTGACAGCATGAGACGGCTCCAAGAAGCCAGCCAGGCAACAAGGCATCCCTTGCCTGGTGTGTCCCTAGGACATGCGTTACCAGGAGATCTGGCCTTTCCCACTTCAGAGCCCCACACTTCTGCCCATGCCACCCACCCAGGCTGAGGTCCTAACTTACAGCTAACTCGGGTCATAGCTCAGTACATGAATGTGGGAAGGGGCTGAGTATCCCTTTGTTTGGCCCTGAAAGCTGAGCAGGCTCCTCTGACAGCCCAGGAAGATCTGCCCCCATATTGGAGTCCCACTCCCAACCACATGCACAGACCGCCCCAGGATGCAGGGTCACCTTACCGTGCACGCCCTCTGGGCTACAGCCCTTGATCTTTCCAATCAAAATCTCATCCAGGAACGGGTGGAACACCACGTAGCGAAAATGGACTGGAAATGAAAGAGAGATGTCAGTGGCAGGTGGGCACAGGAGACGGCTGTGGAGACTGGGGCCCAACTCCACTGCCTCACCACCAGCACACTTATCATGTCAAGTCCCCCTGCAAGCCCAACAGCTGAGACCAAGGGTCCCTCTCCTACCCACTACAAGGTCATAGCTTGGTCCTAAAGGGACCAGCAGCAGCTGCCCTGGATCTGTGGGCAGCCTCCCAAATCCATCTGAGAAGCCACACCTGAGTCCAGACTCTGGGCCATCAATGACCAAGTGAATTCCAACCTTCCTCCAGGCTCTGCTTTAAATTCTAAAAGGGGCAGAAGCAACTGGCAAAGGAAATCAGGTTTGGAAACAAGTTCCTGTCCCCTGCTGACTGGTGAAATTTGCCCTAGGCATAGCTCTGACCTAGAACAGGATGCTAAAACGCCATGAAATTGGGGGGTTGCTGGGAGTATGAAGCCCAGCCAATACCTCTGTGGGTTATCATGTCCTGATCTCAAGGCAAATACTGGCTAAGGTCTGTGCCCACATCAGACTCTGACCTCAGGACCAGCAGAAGTCACGGTGTCACCTGATTACTCCTGTACCTTGCTCAAAGCCCCAGAGAGTAAATATGAAGCTTCCCCTGCCATTTGCTGACGGCCCATTATGAACCACTTGTGCCAGGGGACGGCTTCAGGTCCTCCACCAGACAGAGCTGAGGGTGGGAGGTAGGTATAGGGCAGGGCAGGGGGAGGTCAGGACTTAGGTTTGGGGGGCAACAGGTAAAATTCTCTACGTGGGGGTTGGGGATTTAGCTCAGTGGCAGAGCGCTTGCCTAGCACATGCAAGGCCCCGAGTTCAGTCCTCAGCCCTGAAAAAAAAAAATTCTCTACGTGACCAGGGCTAAGCCTGGCCAGTCAAGGTCAGGGTCCCAAAGCACAGGGCCACCAGGTCGAATCCTGCCTCCCTTGAACAAGCTTACTCCTCAAACACAGGCTTCCACCATGGCCCTCAGCTGCCTAGTCTGCCAGCATCCCCCCAGGACATCAGGGCTCCAAGGACCCACCACCTGCTTCCCATGGCTCCACCAGGCAGAAGGGCATGAGGACAGGTGAGGCGGCAGCTGGTGCCCCCTTCCCATGAGGAGACAAACATCTGAGCCATCCTAAAGATGTCCAAGCCATGTGGTGACCTCCCAGAGAGCAGCCAAGGGCAGCCAAGAGTCACCCACCCAAAGGATGGAAAAATCCCAGCCCCACATGACCCAGCGTTCAGCTTGGCTTAATGAATCCTCAGAGCCTCTACCAGGTCTGTGCCAGGCTTGGGCTTTAGGCTTGCGGAGGCAGATAGTACCCAACGTGGTGCCCAGGGAGCTCCGCTTAACAATGCACCCAAAAGCAATGGTGGGCAGCCCAAGTGTCCACCTACAGATGAATTGTAACCATGTGGCGGACGCGCACATGGGGTTGCACCCTAAGGTAGAGGTGTGGCTCGGCCACAGAGCACCTGCCTAGCATGTGTGAGGCCCTGGGTTCCATCCCCAGCACACCACCTCCCCTGCAAAAATGAATTTGCTCAAGCAAAATTTGTTCCAGGGTAAGTAAGTTTGCCTTGGGATGCAGTGAATTTCTATAAAAAAGATACTGTGATTCCACTCATATCAGGTGCTAGAGTGGTTAAGTTCACAGAGCCAGAAAGGAGAATGGGAGTTTCCAGGGAGGGACTGGGAAATGAGGAATCTACAGTATTTAACGGGCAGGGAGTTTCAGTATGGGAAGATGAGAACGTTCTGGAGACAGAGGGTGGTAATGACAATAATGTGGATAGCTGGGCATGGGGGTGTGTGCTTGTAATCCTGGAGGCTTGGGAGGCTGAGGCAGGATCACAAGTTCCAGGTCAGCCTCAGCAACTAAGCAAGGTGCTGTCTCAAAAGAAAAAGTAAAACAGGGCTAGGGATCAGATCTGTGGTCAAGCATCATGGGTTCAATCCCCGGTACTGGAGGGATAAAAAAAAAAAACAAGGGGTTGGGGATTTAGCTCAGTGGCAGAGCGCTTGCCTAGCACGCGCAAGGCCCCGAGTTCAGTCCTCAGCCCTGAAAAAAAAAACAAGCAGTGGCTCAGCAGTTCCGGCGCTTGCCGGGCACGCGTGAGGACGCGGGTTCGAACCCCAGCACCATGTACACAATGAAGTGTGAGCAATGAAAGCCACATGAAAACTAAATAACACTGATTCTCTTCCTCTGTCCTCTGTCCCTCTATTTAAAAAAAAAAAAAAAAAAAAAAAAACGGGAGCCGGGAAGCAATTGGAATACACTCAGAGCCACTGAACTGTACACACAAAAATGGTTAGACTGTTAAACTCTGTTACACATTTTTTATCACAATAGAAAAAAAAAAAAAGCAAATGCTGGAGCTGAGAGTGGGCAGGGGAGAGGAGGGGCGGGGCGGGACCCAGGCTTGGCTGCACCAGGTAAAAGTGCTCTGAGTGATCAGGGGTAAGCCTGGCCAGTTGAGGTCAGTGTCCCAAATCACAAAGTCTTCTGCACACCTACTACAAGGGAAGTTCTGCAGATGGGCTTGCTCATGTACTCCTCACATTTAATGAGGTAGGCACTGTTTTTATACTATTGGTATAGATGGGGAAACTGAGTCTCAGAGAGGTAAAGCACCCTGTCCTGGCACATGAATATCCCTCAAAGCAGAGGTGAAGGCAGGGCACGTCCTGGTCCTCTGGCCTCCACTAGAGTCCTGGGGGAGGCCGAGAAGGGGAAGTGGGAAGGAACCTGGGGTCACAAGCCAGCCTCACAGCAGCACAGCAACTGATCCCATCACAAAATACCAACTCAGACTTCACGTGATCAATGGCCCACGAAGAGCTCTGCAACCACCAGGGTGAACCCCACTTTGCAGACGAAGAGACCGAGAAAGGGAGACGTGGCATGCCCTGCCAACGCTCGCATCCAGGGCCACAGCCATAATTCAGATGTCCCGGAGATGCAGTTACCAGCGCTCTGCATCTTGTGTCCAACAAAGACAGGGGGCCCAGGTCGGGGTGACAAAAACCAACAGTGGCAATCTTCACTGACTGCCAGAACAGGACTTCCTCAAACTACACTTACTTCTGGAAGTTCGGACACCTAGTGCCACTTGTCTCCTGGACAACCGGCAGTCACTCACACACAGAGCAGGGACTCGCTCAGCAGCACTCTGGAACAGGCAAAGACAGCCTGCTGCTTAGGGCTCCCTGCAGAGCACGCTAATACCCATGTAAACTAATTAAGTTCCTGGATGCCTGGAAGGACCCCAGGCAGTCCCACAGCATGTTCTGGAATGCCTGGACATCCCCCTGCCAAGAGGTTGGCCAGCAAGAACTAGGACAGGTCTCAACCACCAGCTGTGTAAGCGTCACAGGGCACCTTAAAGCCACCTCATTCCCGGCTCCCAGGCGTATCTGAAGGCCTGGGGGCAGGCCAAGAACTTGTGTTTCTATCACAAGCCCAGGTGCCGGCAGGCCTGACCATCTCAATGGGCCTCTCCTATCTACTTCTCAGGACCCCCTCCTTCCTGGCAGGCAGGACTGGGCCCCAGGCCTCCCTCCTCTGCTAACAGCCCTGCAGTCCCTGGATCCACCATCCTTCAATGTGACAATACTTTCCCATCAAGAGGAGGATCACAGCCAGACTCAGCAACCTAGCGAGACTGTCTCAAAATAAAATATAAAAAGGACTGAAGATGTGGCTCAGTGGTGGAGTACTCCTGAGTTCAATCGCCATTACCAAAAAAAAAAAAAAAAAAAAAGGGTGGGGGGAGGCTGGAGCAGTAGCTCAGCGGTTAGAGCGCTGGCCTGGACCGTGGAAGGACCTGGGTTCGAACCCCAACACCACATATACAACTAAGTGTCAGAGAAACAAAGGCCAGATGAAAAACTAAATAAAACTGATTCTCTCACTCTATCCTCTCTGTAAAAACCAAAAACAACAGCAACAACCAAAAAAACCCTAAGAGGTGGCATTTTTCTCCATCCCTTACCCTGGGCCAAGGCCACGTGACCCACTTTGGCCACTAGGATTTGAGCAGAGGCTACAAAAGTGCTTATATCCGGAGCTTTGCAATCTTGAAACTGCCAAGCCCAGAGTGGCCTACTAAGGATGAGAGATACCACAGAGGGCCCACGACCAGCCAGCTGCCACTCACCAAAACACGCGCCCATCCTACGCTGGCCAGACCTCACAAGCCAGCCAAGGCAATACCACCTAAACGACCCACAGAACGGAGGAAAGCAATCCCAATCAAAGAGTACCACTAGGGGCTAAGGTCCTGTCCTAACAGCTTTGCATGCAAGCGATCCTCACATGGTTCTGGAATAGAAGATCTACTGCTAACTGCATTTACAGATGAGGAACCAGAGGGACACAGGTTACATATTCCACTCAGGACACAAAGGTATTAATTTTTTTTTCCGGTCATGCCAGTTTTTGAACCCAGGGCCTCCCAGTACGCCAGGTGCTCTACCACTGAGCCACAACCCCAGTCCTTTTCTCATTTTATTTTAAAACAAAGTCTCCCTAAGTTGCTCAGACTGACCTGGAACTCATGTTCCTCCTGCCTCCTCTTGAATAGCTGGTATTACAGGCCTGTGCCACCATGTCCAGCAGAGGCCACGCATTTTTGTTTTTGTTTTTAAGAGAGAGACAGGAGGCTGGAGCAGTGGCTCAGTGGTTATGGTGCTTGCCCAGCATGCGGGAATACGTGAGTTCAAACCCCAGCACCACGTACACAGCAAAGTCTTGAAGCAATGAAAAATAAAATAAAATTGATTCTTTCTCTCTCTCTCACTTCAGTATAAAAATCTATTCTTGAAAAAAAAAAAAAGAGAGAGAGAGACAGAATCAATTTTATTTATTTTTCCATTTGGCCATTGTTTTTCCAACACTTAGTTATGTACATGGTGCTGGGGTTCAAACCCAGGTCCTCAAACATGCCAGGTAAGTGCTGTAACCACTGAGCCACTACTTCAGCCCCAATGCCACACTTTTAACAGCTGTATTCTAATGCCCTTCGAGGTCAGCCACCCTCAACAAACCTGCTCTTCCCTTCCCTCTGCTCTCTAACCCAGCAATGACCACTTCACCTGTCTTCACCTCTGGCCTGTCTCCTCCCCCAGGTGGGGAGTAGCTGGAAGGCTGGACCAGGTAGTTGAAAAGACCCAAAGGGCACAGATATGGAGCCACAACACAGAGCTGGAGAGGCCTTGGAAATCACCCAGTTTACCTTTGTTTCTTTTTTTCTTTTTTTTAAGAGTGAGTGAGAAAAACAAAAAAAGAGATTAAATTTTATTTATTTATTTTTTCATCTAGTTTTTGTTTTTCCAATACTTAGTTGTGTATGTGGTGCTGGATTTGAACCCAGGTCCTCACACATGCTAGGCAAGCACGCCAACCTCTGAGCCACCACTCCAGCCCTACCTCCTTTTCCTTACACATGAGAAAACTGAGGCCCAGAGAGGATAAGAGTCTGCCTACAGCTATGGACACAGTCAGGACTGGGCCCCAGGTCTCCCGACCCAGATCAGGATTCCACTGCCCTCAGCTTCCCTGCAGCTTGACCTCTTGCAACAGAAACTGAGCCCCCAGAAATGCAATGCCCTAGGGGAAGAAGGTACCCACCTTTGGTATGTGAAGCACCATCCCCTGGGAACACATAGGCATCCTCCAGCTTGGTGATGTCAAACAGACAGATGCAGAGTCCCACGTTGTACACAACCTGTGTGCATGCATGCAGTGACCATGAGGCCCAGTTCCTCAGGCAGTCTCTCTGGACACCCTCCCAACACAAGAAAGTCAAGATGGAGATGAACTGGGGCTCTACAGGAGGTAGCCATGGTAGAAAAGTTCAAAAGCATTCAGGGCTCTGGAAAGAGTAGGGCTGTGGTGACAAGACAGATTCAGCTTCCTATGCCAGCTACATCACTCATTCTGTGACCCCTACCACCATCATCACTTTGCCTCTTGGAGTCTCAGTTTCTCCATCTGCTAAAAAGAAATACCAACTGCAGGTCTGTTAAATTAATAGAAAGATGGACGCGAAAGCCCCATCCTTGTGCCTGGTCCATCTGCTGCAAATAACCTGTCGAGGTTCCTGCTAGTGAGGACTGAGTAGGAATCCCTGACTAAACCCACACTTTCCAACATCCCAGTGTGCAGAGAGTGTTGGAACCACAGCTGAATGCCACTGTGCTCACAACTCAGACACAGAGGCAGCCGCTGGGACTGTGCTGGCACAGTGACCCATGGCCAAGGCCCTAAGATCGGGCAGAACATCCCATGGCCCCAGTCCTATGCCACAGTGTTCCAAACAACTAGTTGCTCCATGTCCATTTAGCTGCCACCAACATCATCACCTCCTAGTTACAGACCCTGCAGAAACTGTTCAGGGACTAGCCAGACACAGAGAGTGTCAAGAAAACCTCACTGCCATGAGACTATGCAAGCCAGCTGGCTCTGGAGGCAGGTGAGGTGCCCTGCTAGGACTGCAGGCCTCCTCTCAAGACTCTGTAATTCAAATATAGAAAGATCGGTCTCAACAAGACCCTAAGAGACTACATCCCCTCCTGGTGTCTTCACACCTTCACTCCCTACCATGTTTCTACCAACCTCTCACCTTCTACCTCACAAAGAGCTCCAGGAGTTCCCTCCACCTCTTAAAAATTCCCAGATCTGTACATCTCTCTCCTTTGACCTCAATCTCTTTCCAAGCGAAACTCCTCTTGTCTAAGTCAATCTTCCTCTTTCTGGCTCCTTCTCAGCCCATCACCTCCTCCTGCTCTACCAGTGAAGAGACCAGCACACCATGGGGCTGTGGCCCACCCACCTCTCCAGCCCATACTCCTCCCCTCACCTACCACAAGCCACTAGCTTCCCCCAAGCCCTGCAGGGTGCTACAGCCCCCCCCCCACCTCCCCACCCCCCTTCCACAGAGCTCTGCACCTGCTGATTCCTCCCCAGGCAGAGCTTTTTCCTATACTCAGGCCACTCCAACTCAAAAGCATACTCCAGCCTGCTCCTCCTCACCAGCAGATGGCTCAAATGCCATCTCTTTAACAAAGCCACCTATCCCTCTCATTCTGGGTGAAGTTTCTTCATCCCACAGGTGTGCGAATACCTGTCCTTCATGACATTTACATCAACTCCTCATCATTCAACTGTGGGGACCCCCTCAGTCATTTCTGCTTTTTGCACCACATTATAGACAGGGCAGGGGCTGGAGCGGTGGCTCAGCGGTTTCAGCGCTTGCCTGGCAAGCACGAGGACCCGGGTTCAAACCCCAGCACCACATACACAACTGAGTGTTGGAGCAACGAAGGCCATGTGAAAAACACAATAAAGTTGATTCTCTCTGTCTCTGTCTCTCTCTCTCTTAAAAAAAAAAAAAAAAAAAAAAAAAGACAGGGCAGAAGCCTTGTCTGTTGCACTCAATCAACAATTATGGAGCATCTGCCTGCCAGGCTCTGGCTAAGTGTGGGGACACTGCAAGACAAAGTCCCTGCCATGGTGGGGAGGGAAAATGAAATCCACTAAACAAACAAAACAAAAACAAAAATAACAAACACCAGGCACGGTGGAGCATGCTTGCAATCCCAGCGACTTAGGAGGCTGAGGCAGGAGGATCGGAAGTTTAAATCCAGCCTCAGCAACTTAGGAGACCATGTCTCAAAATAAAATATAAAAAGGCAGTGGCCCTGCATCCCGGGAGCTGGCACTCAGGCACACAGGCATGGAACATATGAGGTGTGCAAATATTTGTCACAGGAATTAATGCATTAACCTCCTGACAGTGAACTCCACACCAGCAGAACTGTTCATCTTCACAGAAATAATAAGTGGTAGGTAGAACAGGAATGATCCTCATTTTTCAACGGAAACTAGGCCCAGAGATTTGCTCAAGATTGCAAAGTAATTTGGAAGTGTGGAATCCAGCACTTCTCAGTTACAGTACCCTTTAATAGTCCATTTTCTCTCTTGATCCCCTCCAAAATCCTTGTAGGGCTGGAGTACCCGCATCCCGTTTCCAAGTGGAGGAAAAGAGGTCCTGACACACTAAGCTGCTGGCCCGAGGCCAAGGCTGGGCATGACAGGACCACGCCTGCCGTGGGCGGAACCGGGCGGTACCTTGTTGGCCAATTTCTTGTTGAGCTCCTCGGCAATGGAGTCGTTGAGCTTCCTCTCAAACTGCCACGGGGGGATTCGCACGGTGTCCACCATCTCCACCAGGACGAACATCCCGGCCTGCGCCTGGGGCTCTGGGAACCGGAGAGCCGGTCACGCACCCGGGTCTAAGGGCGGCAGGGATCCCCAGCCAAGGTCCCGTAGTCGCTGAGACCCCACTCCCCCGCCAACCGGCCGGCAGCTGGGCTGCGCTGGGGGCTCTCGGGTGCCCCAAGCAGGCCATGCTCCGCTGCCGCAACCGGAAGCAACCAAGGCCCGGCCGGACTTCTCCGTCCCTCGCTCGCTGAGCGCGTCCCTGCCGCCCCGCAGCGAGCCCGCACCACGCGCCGCCACCACGCACCGTGCGGCCCCAGCGGCCCCGACGTTGGAAGACTGCGCGAGATTCCGAATCCTTTGCGTCACTTCCGGAAAGGTGACCAATAAGGAGCCTCTTCCCGCCCCCTGACGCGGAGCGGGGTTGCCTATAGGCTCTTGGGGGCGGGGCTCGGAGGTGAAGGGGGCAGGGCCTCTCTCCTCAGAGGCTGGGCGGTCCCACTTGGGCGGAGCGCTTTCCGGTTGCTAGGCGATCTGCTCGCATCCAGCCGCACTGGACTACGCTGAGGTGCCCTCCTTGGGGTCTCAAGCCGTTCTCTGCACCGCCACCGGTCCTTTGAAAACGCAAACATAGTATGATTAAAACTCTTCAGTAGGGTCTGGAGTGGTGGCTCGGCGGTCACAGCGCTTGCCTGGCGAGGACGCGGATTCGAACCCCAGCACCACGTACACAACGAAGTGTTGGAGCAACAAAAGCCACACGAAAACTAAACAAAATTGATTCTCTGTTTCTCTCTCACTGACCTTCTCCTCCCTCTTCAGTACTCCTGATTACACAAGGAACTTTCCTGGATGACGGAAATGTTCTGGATCTTCTTTTAGGTGGAGGACATAATGATGTATACAATTGCTAGAACCCAGTGAACCCAGCACTTAAGATCTTTGCATTTAATTGTAGACACATTATGTCTAAATTTAAAACTAGTAGGGCTGGGGGGTGTAGCTCGGTGGTAAAGTGCTTGCCCAGCATATTTAAAATCCTGGGTTCCAAAATCCTGGGTTGCAAAAATAAATAAGTGTGGCGTGGTGACGCACACCTGTAATCCCAGCTGCTTGGGAGACACAGGCGGGAGGATCACAAGTTCGAGGCCAGCCTCAGCAACCTAGCCAGGACCTAACCAACTTATCAGGACCCTGCCTCAAAATAAAAAATAAAAAGGGCTGGTGAGGTAGCTCAGTGGTAAAGTGCCCCTGGGTTCAAAATGCAGTACTCTCCCCACCAAATAAAAGAACTGGAATGAACCCAGCGTTCCTCTCCAGCCACACCTGCCTTCTGAACTCAAGGCACAGGGAGCCTCCAGCATAAGGATGGAGCAACCCATTTTTCAGCCTCAATCACCTCTTCTTTTTTTTTTCCATACTGGAGATTGAACCCAGGACCCTGAGCATAGTAGGCAAGTGCTCTGCCACTGAGCCACATCCCCAGCCCGCAATCACCTCTTCTTTTTAAAAAAATTTTATTAATGAGTTGAGTAATTGTACAATCATAAATGCATTTATAAAGTAACAATATGATATGCATTTATTCTTAGAGCAGAATCACCTCCACATCACGCACAGCCCAGTCTCTTGATTCTTCTATATTTCACCCCTACAAGCAAAAAAATGTTTAGATTGTGGGGGCTGGAGCGGTGGTTCTGCTGTTACTGTGCTTGCCCAGAATGCGCAGGTACACGGGTTCAAACCCCAGCACCCACATACATGGCTGGGTATCAGAGCAGCAAGAATCATGTGAAAAACTCAATAAAAGTTGATTCTATCTATCTATCTATCATCTATCTCACTGTCCTTCTTTCTTTAAAAATGATTAGATTGTGAATTTTACAGAATTAAATGATTACATAAGTACTATTTGGATTCTCAGTGGGGTAGAGTATGCTGCACTGTTGATTGTCTCCCTAGATCCCTCCCTCTTCCCTCTCCCCCACTCCTATCCTCCATATCTATGGTTGCCCTAGATTATGTGTTGCTATGCCTTTGCAGGGTCTAATACATGAGTTTGACAAGCCTGGGTTTTGCTCTAGCCTCCACAAATGAGGAAAAACATTCGACCCTTGATTCTCTGGATTTGGCTAATTTGGCTCAGCATGATTTCTTCCATTGCCATCCATTTACCTCCAAAGGCCACAATATCGTTGTTTCTAATTGCTGAGTAGAACTCCATTGTGTGAACGTGTGAGTGTGTGTGTGTGTGTGTGTGTGTGTATTCATCCAGTGAGGAGCACCTGGGTTGGTTCCATTATTTACCTATTGTAAATTGAGCTGCCATGAACATTCATTGTGTTGCTATAATGTGCTGATTCTAGCTCCTCTGGGAAAATACCCAGAAGAGGGCTAGCTGGATTTTATGGTGGGTCCATCCCTAATTTTTTGAGGAGTCTCCACACTGCTTTCTAGAGCACCTGTACCAGTCTGCAGTTCCACCAACAATGAATCACCTCTTTTTTACCTGGAAAACTCCTATTCATCCATCAGAACCCAAATGTAATGCCTCTCATTCGTTCATTCACTCACTCATTCATCCTACTGCTGTACCCAGATGTGAAGATCCAAAGGGGAAAATAACTGGGACCTCAATGGTTGGGTTGTGGGCAGGGTTTGTGCTCTCAGGTAATTAAAAGTGTTTTAGGGGGGCTGGAGCAGTGAGTGGCTCGGCAGTTATGATGCTTGCCTGACATGCACAAAGATGTGGTTTCAAATTCCAGCACCACATACACAACGAAGTGTCAGAGCAATGAAACCCAAATGAAAAACTAAATATTCCCTCTCTTTAAAAGAGAGAGGGCACAGCAAGAGAGAGAGAAGGAGAGAATCAATTCTATCTAGTTTTTCATGTGGCCTTCACTGCTCTGAAGTCCTGCTGTTTATATGGTGCCAGCATTCGAATTTGCATCCCTGAGCATGCCAGGCAAGCACCCAAACCACCAAGCTACCTACCACTCCAGCACCTCCCTCTCTTAAAAAAAAAAAGTATTTGAGTACTAGGGATGTAGTTCAGTGGTAGCATGCATGTTTAGGAATTGCAAGGCCATGGGTTCAATTCCCAGCACCAAAATAATAATAATAACAATAAGAAGAAGGAAGAGGAGGAGGAGGAGGAGGAGGAGGAGGAGGAGAAAGAGAAGGAGAAGAAGACAAGAATAAAACTCAGCTGATTTACTTAGGAGATGAAAACTGGTAAACTATGATCATTACAATGTTATAATGTTGAGCATTTATGTGTGAGGCACCTTTTTTCCCCCCAATACTGAGGAACCCAGGGGTGCTCTATCACTGATCTATATTCTCAGCCCTTTTTTTAAAAAAATCTCATTTTTTAAAGAGAGGTACATTGAGAGAGAGAGAGAAGAGAGATTCAATTTTATTTAGTTTTTCATGTGGCTTTTTTGTTCTAACACTTTGTTGTGTATGTGGTGCCAGGGTTTGAACCTGCATCCTCGCACGTGCCAGGCAAGCTCTGTAACCGCTGAGCCACCGTTCCAGTCCCACTGCCAGCTCTTTTCATTTTTTATTTTGAGTATCTCACTGGCCCAGAACTTGCAAAACTCCTGCCTCAACTTCCTGAGTCTCTGGGATTACAAGTGTGTACCACTGGGGCTGAAGCGGTGGCTCAGCAGTTGCGGTGCTTGCTTGGCGTGAGTGAGGATCGGGTTCAACCCCCAGCACCACATACACAACAAAGTGTCAGAGCAACGAAAGTCACATGAAAATCTAAATAAAACTGATTTCTTCTCTCTCTCTCTCTCTCTCTCACTTTCCCTCTCTCTTAAAAACAAACAAGTGTGTACCACCACACTCCTGGTCTCCAACTTCCAGGCTCAAAGCCATCCTCCTGCTTCAGCCTCCCGAGTCACTGGTACTACAGGCAAGCATCACTATGCCCCGCTCTCAGGTGATTTATTGAATCCTGTACTGAAAGTGAGAAACAGACTGGTTGTATGCGTACACTTTTGCACTCTCTTCAATTGGAAAATCATAAGTGAATCAGTGTCCGTCTGTACTGTTATCCCCAACAGCTGCTTAAGGTGGGAGCTATCATGATCTCATTCTCACTTTTTATCCCGTTTTGCCTTAACCTAAGGTAAAGAGAGGTTGAGTAGATCATTAAGGTAGCACAGCTATTAAGTGGCAGAGCTGGGGCTCGGGTTCCAGAGCCTGTCAATGACCCTAACTACCAGCGGTACTGTCATGATGTTAGCCAGAGGGAGGCAGAGAAGCCTTAGCAGGCTCAGACAGTGACGCAGCAGGGTGGACAGTGGAGGGGAAGGCGCTGGAGCAGGAGGAGCCTAGTACGGGAGCTCAGCAAGAGAGGACTGAGCAGAACTGGTAGCCAGGGAGAGCAAAGTTGGGCAGAGTCCAGAGGTCTTTGGGGAGGACTTGGGGGACAGAGTGGGAGGACACAGGGCCTGAGGAGTTCCGCCAGCAGCTGGGGAGTGAGCCTCCCATCCTATGGGAAACTGGGTGAGGGCCAGGCTGGGGGCACCAGGCCACACTGCACAGTGCTGAGCTTTGGATTCAGCTTCTTTTATGCTAATCAGCTCACAGGGTTGCACAATGATTTATTGGCACCATGGCTTGCTCATTAGCAAGAACGGGGTTCCGGCCTCCTTATTAATTCCCCACGGTGCTCCGTGGAAGGTTTGGGGTGGCTTACAAAAGCACACCAATGACCTAGTCTGCACACCCCATAGCAGCACAGGGCTTCTCCGCCACATCCCTCCATGTGCCCTGGGCCTGGCCCAGAGCCTGGCCCATGGCCAGGGTTGTAAATATGTGTTATTTGAATGGACAAAAAGACAGCAAATAATTGCTATGAGCAAAGGAGTGACGGAGAAGGTGGGTTTGGAACTAATCAGGGCAGGAGAGTCCAGTGGAGAGGTGAGGGGCACGGAGCTCCCACGCCAAGCAATGCCAAGGAAACTTTCAGGGCCTCGTTGCCCCCCTCTGTAGACCAGGGACAGAACTGATCTCAAAGGACCGGCCTCAGCAGAGTGCTGGCCGAGAAAAACATGCAGCAAATCACATAACAGAAAACAAGAAGCCATTAAAAAGGACAGCTGCTCTTTGTGCACTGAGCAGAAGGACCCCCTGGAGGGGCTGGCGTGGTGGCTCAAAGGCCTGACATGCACGAGGACGCTGGTTCAAATCCAGCATCTCGTACACAACTGAGTGACGGGGAAGCAAATGTCAGATGGAAAAATAAATAAAATGGATACTCTCTCTCTCTCTCCCCCTCTCTCACTGTCCCTCCCTCTCTTTAAAAAAAAAATGACCTTTGGGATTAAACCTGAAAATGCAAGGTACAGAGCAGAGGGTATGGGATGTCAGCAACTGTGGTTCTGGTGGCACTGAGGACAGAACCCAGGGCCTGGCACACACTGGACCTGTGCTCTACCACTGCACTGCATCCCCTGCCTAGGATGTCCCCATTTGGGTAAAAAGGGGAGAAAGACAATATTTTATGTTGGTTTATGCACAAAACAGCTCTGAAGGGCAGGGAAGAAACCAATGACATTGGTTGTCTCCAGTGGCTGAGGATGGGGATGAGGGTCCAGGATAGGAGGTAGCTTTGACATTTGGGGCTCATGGGAATGATGTAGGATGGAAGAAATAAGGATAGAAACAAGGCTAACAGGAAAGGGAAATGAAACTAACTTTATTATTATTATTTGGTACCAGGGATTGAACCCAGGGGCACTTAACAACTGAGCCACATCCCCAGCTCTTTTTTATATTTTGTTTTGAAACAGGATCTTGCTAAGCTGCTTAGGGCCTCAATAAATTGCTGATGCTGGCTTTGAATTTGTGATCCTCCTGCCTCAGCCTCCCAAGCTGCTGGGATTACCGGCGTGCACCACCATGTTTGGTATCTTTATTATTTTTATTTATTTGGGGCCAGGGAGTGGGGTGTACCAGGGACTGAATCCAGGGATTTATACACTGAGCTACATCCACAGCCCTTTCTAAACTTGAGACAGGGTCTCACTGAATTGCCCAGACTGTCCTTGAACTCATGATCCTCCTGCCCCAGTCTCCTGGGTAGCTGGGATTTCTACAGGCATGCATGAGATGCATGAGCGTGTGCGGGTTTAAACTCCACCACCACGTACACGACGAAGTGTCAGAGCAACAAAAGCCACATGAAAAACTAAATAAAGTTGATTCACTCTTTCTCTCTTTCACTGTCCCTCTTTCTTTAAAAAAAAAAAAAATTTAAGAAGCTCCATGGAATACCCTCGCCCTTACTCCCCAAATCTGTTTTCCTATAGACATAAATTCCTAAAAGGCCCACAAGCCTTAGAATATTGTGAGTCTGGTTTACACAATGTAATTTCTTTTTCAGTCTTAATTAACATAAGGGAAAATATTGTTAGAAAATTATGACATGGGTATATTCCAAATGTCATCTGTTGACAGGATGACATCAACGTAGACATCCTGGAAGACCAGACCATGTGACCATCCCTGGGCTCCATATTTACAAAAATGGAGCTCACCAGACTGAGGTCACCCCATGGACTTTTTTTTCAGGGCTGAGGACCGAACTCAGAGCCTTGCGCGTGCTAGGCAGGCACTCTGCCACTGAGCTAAACCCCAACCCCGACTTTTTTTTTTTTTTTAAAGAGAGAGAGGGATAGTGAGAGAGGGAGAGAAGAGAGAATCAATTTTATTTAGTTTTTTCGTGTGGCTTTTGTTGCTCCGACACTTTGTTGTGTAAGTGGTGCTGGGGTTTGAATCCGGGTCTTGCACATGCCAGGCAAGCATGTAACTGCTGAGCCACCACTCCAGCTCAACATTCTTTTATTTTTTGTTTTTTAACAGAGAGGGACAGTGACAGAGAGAGAGAGAGAGAGAGAGAGTCAATTTTATTTAGTTTTTCACATGGCCTTCATTGCTTGGACACTTCCTTGTGTACATGGTTCTGGGGTTCAAACCCGTGTGCTCGTGCATAGCCGGCAAGCACCGCAACCGCTGAGCCTCCACTCCCGCCCCATGGACTTTTCGTGTTCAGTATTTAGGAAGTTTCTTTTTAGAGCTGGAGAGGTGGCTCAGTGGTTGGAGCTCTTGCCTGGCATGCATGAGTATGTAGGTTCAAAAACCCAGCACCGCATACACAACTAAGTGTGGGAAAACCAAAAACCAGATGAAAAAATAAATTGATTCTCTCTTTCTCTCTCTCCTTCTTTCCCCCCCACCCCCCAGGGCTGAGGACCTTGCGCATGCTAGGCAAGTGCTCTGCCACTGAGCTAAATCCCCAACCCATCTCCCTCTCTTTAAAAAAAAAAGTTTCCTTTTCAAGAAGAGCTCAAGACCGCACAGCGCCTCCTTCTCGGGTGCCCCCTCCTTTTCCTTTTTTTTTTTTTTTTTTAAAGAGAGAGGGACAGTGAGAGAGACAGAGAAAGACAGAAACAACTTTATTTAGTTTCTCACATGGCCTTAGTTGCTCCAACACTCAGTTGTGTACGTGGTGCTGGGGTTTGAACCCGGGTCCTCATGCTTGCCAGGCAAGCGCCGAAACCGCTGAGCCACCGCTCCAGCCCCTGCTTTTCCTTTTGAGTGCACATCCTGCTCCAGTGCTGGATTCCTGAATAAATCTCCTTGCTCTCCCGAATAAACCCTTGCTTGTGCTCCTTTTGACACATCCTGAAATTTCTTTCTGTGGTATAAGTCAAGAATCTGCCAGCAGAGTTGAGGTCCCCTTCTCCTTTCTTTCCTTTTTTTTTTTTTTTTTTTTTTTTTTAAAGAGGGAATCAATTTTATTTAGCGTTTCATGGGCTTTCATTGCTCCAAGACTTCGTTGTGTATGTGGTGCTGGGGTTCGAGCTCACGTACTCGCGCATGCCAGGCAAGCGCAGTAACTGCTGAGCCACTGCTCCAGCGCCCCGTTCTCCGTTTTGGAGGACATCCTTGGACCCCTATCTGAGGTTTGCATGACCTGATCCAAAGTGAATAAAATGTAGATGAAAAACAATTAAGTTTTTTCTTCTGGAAAAGCCTCTCCTGAGCCCTTTCCCTTCAGCTAGTGCCCGTTCCTCTGCTTCCCACCCCCCCTTTTTTTTAAAGAGAGAGGGACAGTGAGAGAGAGAAAGAAAGAGAGAATCAATTTTATTTAGCTTTTCATGTGGCTTTTGTTGCTCAGAGACTTTGCTGTGTATGTCGTGCTGGGGTTTGAACCTACGTACTCGCACATGATGGGCAAGCACCATAATCGCTGAGCCACCACTCCAGCCTCCCCCCTTTTTTTTTTTTTCTAAGAGAGAGAGAGACAATGAGAGAAAGAAAAATAGAGAATCAATTTTATTTAGTTTTCCATCTGGCCTTTGTTTCTGCAACACTTAGTTGTGTACATGGTGCTGGGGTTTGAACCTGCGTCCTTGCGCATGCCAGGCAAGCACCGTAACTGCTGAGACACCGCTCCAGCCCATGTCTGCTGCTTTTGCCAGATACTTGCTGCACCTAATCCTGCCCTTCTGCTGCTCTCTTCAGCCTGTGCCAGCCAGGGTTTTGCCCCTACCACTGCTGAGACTCCTTTCTCGAGGTCAGGGATGGATCCAGTGATGAAGTGCAGTCCTCAACAGCAGCTTTTGTCCCTGCCCAAGTCCTCCTGGCCTAAGCTGAAGGTGCAGCTGAGTGGTCAGCGCTTGTCTAAGCTGCGTGAGGGCCTGAGTTCCACCTCCAGCACTGAAAAAAAAAAAAACAAACTCCTTCCTGGGGGGCTCGCCTGGGCTTCCCTAGCCTCTCCAGCCCTCACAGGCCCCTCTCCCTGTGAATGTGGGCAGGTCTCACGCCAGGTCTTGTGGCTTTCAGCAGCATCGTGGCAGATGGCTCCTGTGTCCCTCTCCAGCCCTCTCCCTGGGCACTGGACACTCATACCACTGCCTGCTTCACTGCTCCCTGGTGGCTCAACTCCTGGCTGTCCTTCTCCAGCAGAGGGTGACTTCTCCCTGCTTCTGGTTGCTAAAGTGAAAGCCCAGCCTCTTGGCTCCCACAACCCACAGGAACCCCCAGCAAAGGCTGTACTTGCTCCTCCCAGACGCATCCAGCCTCTACCCTTACCCCTTACCTGGGACACACAGCTGTTCCACACAGGTCCCCATGTTCCTGCCCTGCCTCCCACAGAAGGAACTCAAGATTCTGTGAACGGGTCAGTCCCGGGTTGTCACTCTTGGGCCAGGGTGTAGTGGGAGAGAGCAGGAGCTTAGCATTTGCAAGGCCCGGGGTTCAACCACCAGTGCTGCTGGACAGGGAAGGGGCTGCTGTTTCTCTGTCAGGTGAGGAGGCTTAGAGAAGCCTTCACAGCCCTCAAGATGCCACTGCCCCCATCCCCCACACCCCTCTGGCCCCATGCTCTCGTCCTCTTGTGCTGTTCTGTGTCCCTGATCTCTGGTCTGCCCACCACCCCCACGCTGTCATTCCTTAGGTCCTCCAGCTCCCTGTGCTAATGTCACCTTTCTGAGGCTTTCCCTGACCCCTGAGTACCAGACTCACAACTCCGCAGCCTGCACTGTGGCCCAGGCTCAACACCCGCGGTCCCCCACTTCCCTGTTGAAGAGCTTTCCTGAGCATTAGCTGCCCTCTGGCAGGACAGAGAGTAATTGTTAGGCTGTTTTCTTGCCTCCCCTCTCCTGCTTGACTGTCAGCTCCTGAAAACAGGGAAGGAGTCTGTTTGAGTCACTGTTATTTTCCAGCACCTAGAAAAGTGTCAGGCACCAAACGAACCTGGGATATGGATTTGTCAGATGAGCAAACAGGTGAGCGATGAAAAGAACACATTGATCTCAGCCAGACCCGGCCTTGCAACCCCCTTGGGGACAGCCTGGGAGCACACTAGGTGTTTGGGTGGGCCCAGATGTTCTCAGAAACTTTCCAGGCGAGCGCTTGCTTTGGCAGCACCTACACCAAAATCGGAATGATACAAAGAAGATTAGCATGGCCCCTGCGCAAGGATGACGTGCAAATTCGTGAAGCATTCCATACTTTTAAGCATTTGTGACTGTACAATAACTCAACTCTTTTTTTTTTTTTAAAGAGAGAGGGACAGTGAGAGAGAAAGAGAGAAACAACTTTATTTAGTTCTTCACATGGCCTTTGTTGCTCCAACACTTAGTTGTATACATGGTGCTGGGGTTTGAACCCGGGTCCTCGTGCTTGCCAGGCAAGTGCTGAAACCGCTGAGCCACCGCTCCAGCCCCCTCAACTCTTAATAAAAAAAAAAAAAAAAAAGCTTTCGAGGCGTGCGGGGAATGGAGGCTCCGTGGAGCTGCACTAAGCTGGACAGCCCATTGGAATAGACTCAGGAACCGGTTTCATTTGGGCACTTTTATTTTATTATTATTATTATTTTAAATTTTGATATGGGGCCTCAGTATGTTACCCAGACTGGTATCACTACAGCCTCTGAAGTAGCCGGGAATACAGACAAGTGCCACTGTACCCAGCTTTGTTTGGATGCTTTTAAAACACTTCTCCAGGGGGCTGCAGCGGTGGCTCAGTGGTTACGGTGCTTGCCTGGCATGTGCAGGGACTGCAGTTCGAAACCCAGCACAACGTACACAACGAAGTGTCCGAGCAACAAAAGCCACATGAAAAACTAAATAAAATTGATTCTCTCTCTCACTGTCCCTCTCTCTTTATAAATAAATAAATGGATTGCTCCTCCCACAGGGGCAAAGGCACAGCCCCAGTGCTGCCTGGAGACTCTAGAAGGGGACTAAATAAAGTGTTCCCAGGAGGTTGTGCTCAGCTCTGGCCTGAGCTGTCAGTGAAATTCAGAAAGTCCCCGGGTATTGGGTAGGGGTTGCTGTTCTAGGGCTTGAGACTCAGTGAGGGATGGATAAGAAACAGGAACATAGAAACATACTTCCTGGTACTGCTGCCCAGAAAGGTCACATGGGTGGTGGGGAGAGTGAAGTGACGGCGAGTGAGGGGGACAGCTGCCCTGGCCAGAAACCCTGGATGACCTTGCTCAGCGGTGAGGCTGAGGCCACCACACTGGTGGACAGATGCTCACCTTGAGCATGGCTCACAAGCAGCTGGGCTCTGGAGTCAGACCACTTACTCCAGCCCAGGACCTCAGGGCAGGGCACAGGGGAGCTGAGCTGTGGGCCAGGGTCCCCCACTGCCCAGAGGGCTCCTCCCAGTGACCCAGAAGGAATCCTACAGCAGCTGCCAAAGGAGGGTCTCACCCATGAGCCACACTCCCCCACCCTCCTGCCTACGTGCATCAGCACCCTAGACAAGGGTGCCCCAGTGATTCAGTGGAGCCCTGTCAGGTTGCCTGTTATGTTGTTTGGAGGGCCAGGCACACCTTCCCCTCTCACCTCGCCAAGCCCCTAACCCCCAGATGGTGACCCCTGCCCTGCTCCCACTCCCAGCTCCAGTGGCATCTGCAGCCTTAAGTGGCTGGAGCCTGCAGGTCCTGTCTGCCCTGGGGACGTCCTTGTGCCTTTCCTCTTCAGGAAACACTCATCCCCTCGTTTCTACAAGGCTGCTGCTTGTCACCTTTCAGGCCCCTTAGAGAGGTCCCTGCAGCCCACGTCTCAGCAGGCGGACTGGGTTCCATTGACCTCTGTCCTCTCTCCCTGCTTGTTTGTTTTTTATCATTTGTGATTATACATCTGTTTGTATATTTTGCATTATTTTTCTTTCTCTAGAAAGATGTGAGCTCTGTGAACTCAAGCAGCTCATCTGGGTCCACGGATGCACCCCCCAGAGCCTAGGCCTCCGGCACATAGCAGGCAATCAACGCAAACTTGCCACATGTGTGAGTGCATGAACAACTGACGCGGTGAGAGATCTAATAGTCGTAGGTGGATTGGAGAGGCTGGAGGTGAGCCCGGGAGAGAGGGAGAGAGGAAAAAGGGGCACCCTAGTTTACTAGGCTGCAGAAGATGAGCATGCAGAGCTCTTCAAGCTGGGTGCAGTGGTGCCCACCTGTAATCCCAGACGCTCGGGAGGCTGAGGCAGGAGGATCACAAGTTCAAAGCCAGCCTCAGCAACTTAGTGAGGTCCAAGCAATTTAGTGAGACCCTGTCTCTAGATAAAAAATAAAGAGGGTCAGGGGTGTGCCTCAGTAGGTAAGCACCCCTGGGTTCAATTCCCAGTGCAAAAAATAAAAAAGTAAATAAAAGAAAATACATACCAGAAAGAATGAGTGTAATGAAACTAGAATTTATACATTTTAACCCAGCTCCCTCACTAGCTGTGTGATGCTAAGCAAGTTTCCTAACCTCTCTGTGCCTGGTGGCCTCATCAAGTGTCAAGTGGCATCAGCACTTTAGGGGTCCATGGACCTTAAGGACTTCCATGCACTCAAGGCTGTGTGGGTCCAGCCTGGCCCCTGTTGGTGGGTGAGAATTTCAACCCGTGGATTCAGGATTCAGGGGCTGTCAGCTAAAACCACCTCTTCAGCTTCTCCACAGGGAAGGAGGCTTCTGAGGAGAGGAGTTTTTGAATCCTCAGCTTTTCACAAAAATAGTCTCCAGAGGAGCCCCTGGTTTGAAGCAGACGATTTCTTTGTTACTCAGCGGCGGGTGGGTGGGTGGGAGGTGCCGGGCTGCTCATTTCCTGAATGAACAGCTGTGCCCTGTCCTTGCGTGGGGGATAATCATCACAGCACTTCAAACCAAGGCCCAGCCTCCTCCATTCACAGCTGCCAGGCAGCCCTGGCACAGGCTCCTTGGTGAAAGGAAACTGGGTGCACAGGGAGGGTCAGGTCCTCAGCCCTGGCCTTGTCCTCAGCCTCCTCAGAACTGGCCTTCGAGCCTGGCCTCCTGGCCTCCCAGCTTGTGCCCCACCCCTCCCTCCCCTCCCCTTCCTGCCACACCACCTCCTTCCCGGTCCTCTGCAGCAGCCATGCATACCCCCCACCCCAGGGCCTCTCCTCACCATGATTTCTCTCCAGATACTGGCGAGACTGGCTCCTTCTTGTCACTTGGAGCTTAGAGAAATCCTCCCTGGCCACTCCTGGTGGCTGGCCATGGTTCAGGTCAAGGTCAAGGTCACTGGGAAGAGAGCCAACCTCAGCTCCAACATTCCAGCCCAGGTCCTGACGCTGGTTCCGATGGGCCAGGTGCAGGGTCAGGGGTCCCAAAGACTAAGAGGGGAGAGGTGATTCCCCAAGTGACAACAGGAAGGCAATTCCAGCAGATGGGACAGTGATGGGAAGATCACAGGTGTCCACCGTGGCCCCAGCCCTTCTTCTGCAAGGGCAGATTGGTGTGTTTGAAAGACAATGGTCCAGAGGACAGGACTCCGGCTCCTGTCCTGACATCTCATCACTTATGAGCCATGTGACCCCTGAGATCACTCAAAGCCTGTTTCCTCATCCAGGTAAGCCTCACAGAAACAGATGAGGGAGCCAGGAGCAGCGTTGCATGGCTACGATCCCAGAGGCTCAGGAGGCTGAGGCAGAAGGATCGCAAGGTCAAGGCCAGTCTCAGCAACTCAGTGAGACCCTGTCTCAAAATAGAAGATAAAAAGGGCTGGGGATGTGGCTCAGTGGTTAAGCACCCCTGGGTTCAATCCCTGATACCAAGAAAAAAAGAAGGAGGAGGAGGAGGCAGCAAAGGTGAGGGGTTACCTGTGAGGCACTTTGAGAATCAGAGAGGAGGATAAAGAAGGAAGCAGAGAATTTAAAGTGAAGAGGGAGCTTCCTGAGTGGAGTCCTTGGACCAGGACTGGGATAAAGTTAGAACTCTGGGCCGCAGAGAACCAGGCAGCACTTAGACCAGCCTCTCTTGTCCAGTCAGGAACTGAGACTGAGTCTCATTGTTCTGGAGGTTTCTGGAAGGGAGGGGAGGTAGAGTGGCATTGAATGACCCTGGGTCCAGACACCCCTCTCACTAGCTAAAGGACACAGGCGAGACCTTCCTCCTTACTGACCCCATTTCTTCGCCAGTAAAACAAGGATGACAAAGATAAATTATTGAGCCAGGTCTGGTGGCACACACCGGTAATCCCAGGTACTCAGGAGGAGGCTGAGGCAGCAGGATCATGAGTTCAAGGTCAGCCTGGGCAACTTAGGTGAGACTCTGTCTTAAATAAAATAAAAAGAGATGGGGATGTGAATTAGTGGTAGACCACTTGCCTAGCATGAACGAGGCCCTGGGTTTGATCCCTACTGCTGGGGGAAAAGTATATATTATATAAACAGAAATGATTGGACTGTTGGGAGGGCAAAGTGTGTTGCCAGGCGGGCAGGAAGGCTTCAGTGCCCTTTGCTTTGCTATTTTTAATTTTCATGGTTGCTTCCCTTTCCACTCCTACCTCCTTCTTATTTTTCTTTTTTTGCAGTACTGGGATTTGGACCCAGGAGCCACTGAGCCCTTTTTATTTTATTTTGAAACAGGGTCTTGCTAATTGCCCAGTGTGGCCTCAAATTTACATTTCTTCTGCCTCAGCCTCAGGAGTAGCTGGGATTACAGGTGGGTAATGGGGGACAAAGGAGCTGGGGATGTAGCTTAGTGGTTGAGTACCCTGGGTTCAACCCCAATGCCGCCTGCCTGGCAGCACTAAGACAACACCAGGGGAAAGGATGGGAAGGAGGCAGGGGGGCCCATTGTGGAGGCCTGCTTGCTTAGATGATGTCCTTGCATCCTCCCATCCTCCCCGGAGACTCTTTGGCCAAGGCCATGTAATGTGGGTGTGAGATTCACAACCAAGGCTCCTGTGATGTGGAATCCCAGGCGTCTTCAGGAGCAGGCAGCTGTCCAGCAGGGTGCTGTGCCTGGATTGGGTGAGTCCCCTCTGGTTAGAGGCTTGCAGTGTGTGTGTGTGTGTGTGTGTGTGTGTGTGTGTGTGTGAGAGAGAGAGAGAGAGAGAGAGAAGTAAGCTCATTACTCCCCCCTTAGGGTCCTCTTTAATTCAGCGCCACCGACCATCTCAAGCACCTGCTGTGTCCCCAAAAGATGCATTCACATGACTCGCCCACATTCTTCACTTTAGGGCAGGGCACTTCAGAGCCAGGCAAGGGAACAGAGCTCAGCACCCTGTGGGTGCTAATAGAGGACAGGAACCACTCTGAGCATCCAGAGAGAGGAACTTGGTTTGTCCCCAGAGGGTGTCCCCTCTGCTCAGGCCTCCCTTCTCCCAGACTCCCCATCCTGCTCCCTCCCTCCGCCCCCATTCACCACCCCAGTTGCTCTCTAATTGCCAGGAATGTGGGCACGCTGTCCCCAGCTCTTCCTCCCCTGCATTCCTCAGCAGCTACCTTCACAGGGCAGGGCAAATTACACGGTGGCCCAGCAATAAAAGCCACTTTCCAAAACAAGAAGCTTTAGGCTGAAAGATGCAACCAAGTCACTCACCCAGCATCGCCTGGCTCCGGAGGTGGTGTCTGGGCCAGAGGCGACAAAGCCCGGTGTCCCTTTAAGCAGAGAATACAAATTCCCATCCCAGTCCCTCCCTCCCGCTCCTCGTGACGTCTGCCGAAGGCGTGAGTGAGTGAGTGAGGGGCCGGGGCCGCCTGCGCTCTCTCGCCTCTGTGTGTGGCTCTTACCGCACAGCTTCCAGCCCAGCCCTGCTCCACACGATTGCGATCGGCAGAGTGGTGCCAGCTGCAGCAGGCGTGCCCACACCCAGCTGCCTGGGAGAGGTAAGGGGTTGGACCCTGAGGGCACCTGTGCTGGGAGCTGCGGCTTTGTCAGGGGTGCAGGAGGGGGCACGGTGGGGGTGCTAGGCTGGGAAGGTGGGGGCTGGACCAACACATCCCAGCCCAGGGAAAGGATGCTGGGGATGCAGGGGAGCTCCCCACACCCCCAAGTGAAGCCTGTGTCTGTCTGGGACTCATGTCTGGCTCAGGAGGCAGAGACAGCAGATTCCTGCCAAGCCACAGCCTCTGTCTGAGAAACAGGGAGGGAGCCCATGGCTGGGGAAACCATAGTGCTGCTTCCAGATGCCAAGGGGAGAGCCTCAGAGCATCCTTGGTCTTTTCCCCTAGAATCTGGTCTAGGACTGGGGAGGGACTACGGCAGGGGAGAGGGGGCAGGCACACACACTGTGGGACCTGGAGCAGCTGTTTTATCCAGACTCTATCTTCCCCACCGTGGATGGGGTGCTGGTGTTAATTGGCTTGGAGAGGGGGTTCCATGTCACTTTCACCTTGAAGCCACCCCACCTCTGCCCTGCCTGCTGGGCTCCCTTGGGCCTTCCTCTTGCTGGGCAAAGCCCTACTCCGCCAGGGCAGGGGTGTTAAGCCTGGGCCTACAGGGCCACTGCTGCTGTGGGATACTGGGAGTCAGGGTGGCCTTGGTTGGCATCAGACCCCTGAGTGGCCTGGCTCTGGCATGAGGAGACCGGGTGGAGATAAGGGGCTATGCTGGCTGGCACCCACGAGGAGACAGCAGGTTCCTGCCAAGCCACAGCCTGCAGGCTCTTCCCAGGGAGAAGGAGGGAACCAGAGAACAATAATAAATACAGAGGCGAGCTGCTGGATGGCGGGGCTGGGGGAGGGGAGGAGGAAGTGTGCCGGTGGGGGGTGGGCAACCTCTCGATGGGGAGCCTGGCACCACTGCGCCTGGATGCCATGCAGGCGGGGCCTCTCCCTGGGAGGAGGGGGAGCCAGTTTCCCAAAACTGACTGCATCCCAGAGGGCTCTGGGCCCTCCAAATTCTGTCCTCTTCTCAGCCTCCTCCTCCCCCATTTCCTTGAAGTCTTTTCCAAAAATATTTATTTTTCCCATTTGCCTATTCTGATCTGTCTGCCCCTACCACATTAAAAAAAGAAAAGACAGATGCAAATAGGAACTGGCAGCTCAGGGGCCTGGGGGCGGGGCATGGGACAGTTTTGACCACAAAAGTTTCTCGAAGACCTGGAGAGAGATGGCTGGACAATGTTCATGGATGCCCACTGGTCAGGGAGGGGACACCCTGGGGGCCCTGGAGGAACTGCATAGATGGCTGATGGAGTGGGGACATCTGTCAGTCCATCTAGAGGCAGGACACCTCTCCGGGTGGCGGCCAGCAGAGGGTGCTCTGAGCTTGACTGAGCTGCTCACCTCCACTGATCACAGCCTCAGTAGCCAGGACCCTGAGCCTTGTGGGAAGGGTGCTGGTGCAGATCAGACCTTTGTCCGTGTCGGCTTTTGCTCTGCCTGAAAGCCAGTGAAATGATTGTCACGGGGTGGGGAGAGGTGACACACTGGGAAGCTCCCGAGCTTAGGGGTCACACTTACTTGCATCCAACCTCAGGTTCTCTATGTGTGACTTTGATCAGTCTGTTCCTGTCTCCAGGGGGACTCAAAATGGGAAAGTGACTTACCTGGGACCACACAGCAAGCTGAGATGTGAACTTGCTCTCTGGTGGGTCCTAAAAGTTCCCCAATACCACCCATGTCAAAGAAGCCCAAAGGCCTTAGGCACAGAGGCCCTAGGACAGCCTGGGCACCGCCAGCAGGGAGAACAAATGGCCTCAAATCATCAAGTCCCAGCACTGGCTCTACACACCAGGCAGAGGGGGGTGCGCGCACACACACACTCACACACACACACACAAGCACGCACAACGCTGTGGGGGAAGGACCAGGTTTAATTAGGTCACCTCCAGTTGCAGGAGCAGCTTTGGCACTGGTATTTTAAGGAGTGTCTGGGAGGCTGGGGGAGGGGAGCAGCCAGGCAAGTTTCAGCTTCTGTCTGGTGGTCCCAAGGTTGTCATGTCACCTACCAGGGTGACAAAGCCCCCAGCGTCAACAAGCCCTTCCATCATCATCCTTGTGTTCCCTGTCCTTTCTGTTTTTAAGCAAGTGTACCCATTCCTCCCCATCTGCTTCCCCATGACAGGGGCTTGGGGCTGGGACAGTTTTATTGGGGGAGTTGTTTTTGAGTGACTCACCCAAGGTCACGGTCTGAGTCAGCGCAATGCCAGGAATAGAACCCCGAGTCCTGGCTCCCCAGTTCTTCCACACCCCTGCTCCTCCTCCTCCAGGAGGGCAGGTGCAGCTTTCAGGGGAAGCTGGTGGTCCCCCACCCGTGCCCTCCTGCCTAGGCCTTTCTGAACCTTCCCGCGACCTCGCCAGGGTGCAGAAGGGTTGCCTGCCACTGACCAGCTGTGCAACCTCGACAAGCCTCCCAGCCCCTCTGAGCCCCAGTTTACTCCTCTGAAGCTGGGAGTGCTGCCTGAGATCTTTGTGATCCTCACACAGGTTCTCCGGAACTGAAGCAAAGGGCATGGCAGGAGGTGGAGAATCAGATAGTAGCAGGGATTCTCCCTGAATCAAGGCCTCCCACACCCAAGTGGAATCTTGTGTCTTTCCCACACCGAACTGGGGCTGTCCAAGGGCAAGGCTGTCTTCCTCGTGTTTTCCAAGTGCCTGGTATTTGGTTTTATTTCAGTTATGCACTCACGCATGCACACATGTGTGTCTGTGTGTGTGTGTGAGCATATAATTTTTTCATTGGCATCTAGGACACTGCCTGGGAAATGTCACCTTGGGTTCTGACCCTTATGTGTGTTTTTGACAACCTCAGAGGAGAGTTGAACTGGCCTTCTTCAGTCATCTGGAGCAGCCATGCTTCATGTAGCTGGAGATAAAGGAGAAGCCCAGAGAGGGGCATGTGCTAGTCCCCAGTCACACAACACTGGGAGGTTGAGCCAGTTTCTCTGCCCTGGCTGAGAAGCATTTTCACGGTCAGGAGAGGACAATAACAACCATTTCTGCCTTGTTCTTTTGAAGGGGACCTGAGAATTGGAGCAGAATCCCAGCTGGCTATGGTCACCTACCACCAGGGCTGAGTCACCGTTCAGAGTGCCATGGCCCTATGATGCTGCGTCACACCTTGGGTTATCTCCAAATGGCCCTGACATTTTGTTTTTTGCCTCCCCTGACCCCTTGTCTGCAGAATCAGAGTCCCTTGGGGTTTGGCAGGGCAGTGAAGATGAGTGTGGCTGGGATGGTCAGAGCCAAGGCTAATGGCCGGGGAAACCAGCTCTCAGGGTGGACACGGCCCTGGGCTCCTCCCACAGCCTAAGCAGGGGCTACCATGAGCCCATTTGACAGAAGGGGAAACTGAGGCCCAGGAAGGGAGGCTCACTAAGTGAGAGCTGCAGAGCCAGATTCAGACCCAGGTGGCCCTGGGGAGCTGCCCTCTTACTGCCAACTGCTGGTTCTGAAGGGCATTGTCCTGGACACCGAAGCACCCCTCTGGGGCTGGCCTTTAGAGTAGCTAAAGCAAATGTTCCGCAAATATATCTGTCTCTCTGCTCTTAGGGGAAGGTGTTTTTTGTTTTTTTGGGTTTTGCCTTTAGTTTCTCAAGGGAAACTCTTCTGGAGAATGTTCCAGCCTCAACTTGAACCAGCAGGAACAGAATGTCTTCACAGGTAGCACACTGGCTGGCCACCAGACAAGTCCCCCTGCTTACATGCGTGACCTTGGGTGACTCAATAACCTCTCCGAGCCTCAGATGCCTCATCTACAAAATGGAAACAATTGTAATTTTAACCTTTTAGGGAAAGTGGAAGGTTAAAAAATGGAAATTAGTCTCTGTAGAGACCTGCACAGTTTGCAGAATTCAGGCAACAAACCCTCCTTGACACTGGAGAAGCAGTCTGCACGAGAGCCTTGCTCCTCACCTGCTTCCCTCCTTCCTCTTCCCCTGGCTGCTGCGTGTTGTGCAGCCTCCCGAAGTCCAGGGCCCTCTCCAAGGTCACGCATCAAGTCATGGCAAGGCCACAGAGTCAGCATGTCCTGGCTCAGACGTGGTGGCCCTGACGAGGGATTTAACCTCTCTGAGCCTCAGTTTTCCTTGTCTGTAAAATGGGGTAACAGCAACTTTACAGGGCTGCCGTAGAAATTAAATAAAAAGAGAAACTGGCTGTGTGAGGGGCAGGGGCCTGGCAATGGGTGAGTCCCCAGGGAGGCAGGCAGGGTGAGCGGAGGGGCCACCGGGCCAGCTCTGCTGGGCTCCCACACCACCACCTCCAGTCCTGAATCAGCCCTGTCTATGAGGAGCAATGCCCTGCCCAGCACCCACCCAGGATGCCCACCCTCCGTTAGATGGAGAGAGCAGGCAGTGCGCAGAAGCAGCCTGCCCTGAGGTTGCTCCTGCCTTCTGCCCTGTCTAGGCCTGCAATTTCTCCCCCTGCCTCTCAGCTGCTCCTAGCCCCCATCCTGGGAGAGGAGGAGAGAAGCTGTCCTCAGCCTCAACCCCTTCCTACTGCCCACTTAACAAGCGGTCTGGGAGCAGCGGTCACCTGGTGGGCCCCAACAGGCCCCTGCATCTTCCTGGTAACCAATGTGGACTGTCCCTCCCTTACCCCACTCCCCAGGACCTCCCAGCACCAGCACCGCCTTCACTGCCAAAGCACCAGGCCTGGGGAAACTCTTCCCAGAGAGAGGGAAGCAGGGCTCTGTCCCCACCACCTGCCATCCTTCACCCAGGTGGGGCAGGAGGCCTCAAGGGGGCACCACAGGGCCTGGTATCTAGTGCTTGCCCAGGAGGGTCATTCTGGGAACTTTGCTGCTCATCTCTCTATTTTTTTTTTTTTTTTTTGGTAACAGCTTTGTTGAGATGCTATTTATATGCCAGATAATTCACCTGCTTAAAGCAGAAGGTTCTGGGGCTAGGGGTGTGGCTCAGAGGTACAGCCCTTGCCCAGCTCGCTTGACACCCTGGATTTGACCCCAGCACTGAGTGGATTCTGGTATAGTCACAGAGCCGCTCATCGCCACCCTCAATCACCATGTGGCTTCAAAAGCAATCTCTACCCACCAGCAGTCACCACTGCTGTCCCCTCCCCTGCTTCTGGTCATTTCAAGTAAATGGAACCGGCTTCTCCTGCCTCGTGTCGGGGCGGCGTCCATCAGTATTCTGGGCCTTCTGTGGCCCAGTGCCACTTGTTTGTCTGTTGATGAGCATTTGGCTTGATCCTACTCTTTCTCTGTTTTGAATTGAGCTGCCATGAACCTTGACTGCGGCTTCTGTGCGGTTGCTTCTCTTTTTGTTCTTTTTTTGTGGTACTGGGGATTGAACCCAGGGCTCAAGCACTCTGCCACTGAGCCTCAGCGCAAGGTTGCTTCTCTCTCTCTCTCTCTCTTTTTAAGGAGGGACAGTGAGAGCAAGAGAAAGAATCAACTTTATTTAGGTTTTCACGTGGCTTTCATTGCTCCGACACTTCGTTGTGTACGTGGTGATGGGGTTCGAACCCATGTCCTCGCGCATGCCATGCAAGCTCTCCAGCACTAATCTTTGTCCCCAGTCCTGTTTTCTTCTCTCAAAGTGGTACACAGCTGGGGGTATAGTTCAGTGGTAAAGTGCTTCCCTAGCAACTGAGGCCCTGGGTGTGATCCCCAGCACCACCTCATCCAGGCAGGAGCATCTCTTGAGTCTGGGAGCTCCAGGCCAGCTTGGGCAGCACAGTGAGACCCTGTGTCAAAAAAAAAAAAAATTAGAATGAGCAGCTGGGGATGTCGCTCAGCGGTAGTGTGCATGCTTAACACGTACAAGGCCACGGGTTCTGTCCCCAGCAATCAATCAATCAATTTAAAAAACAAAATGGGGATGTGGATGCCAAGACCTCCTGGAGTGAGTGCAGAGCTGAGCTGAGCTCTGCAGCTCCCCTGGCTGGCTGGGGAGGGCACAGGGAGCCGGAGCCAGGGTGCTTCCCACCTCCACCTCCACGCCCAGGAGGCCAGAGCTAGCTCATCATCTTGGCCCAGAAATTTCTCCCTTGCTGCATAACTTTGAGCAGAAGCCGGGAGACGTGCCGCAGTGACCCAGGCTGGACGACTGACTCTGGGGCTCTGGAGCCCTGCTCTGTGGTGTTTTCAGGCTCCTGGGCTCCGCACTCCTGAGAAGCCCTCAACCCCTAGAAACTCCAGGGTTTTATTTTGTGTTGGGGGTGGGTGCAAAATAGAGACCAGAAAGAGACCTGTGGTTCAGGAGTCCACCTCTGACGGGGGAGGAGTGAGGGGACCGGGAAGGCTCCTGGCTCCTCTAGGACCATGGACCACAGCAGCTCCTTCACAGACCAGCTCAGCCTCAGAGAGGTCAAGGCAGGGTTCATCAGCCCCACTGCACCCACGAGGAAACCGAGGCTACACACAGCTGCAAGTAGCAGAGCAAGTGCTCTCCTGGGCCCAGGTCCCCCCAGCTCTGCTGTCCAAGCTGCTTTTCTCTCCCCATGGTTCCACAGGAGGGTTACCTTGAGGAGGGGGTGGGGGGATTAAGGTCTTCTCAGTAGAGGAGCAGGTCAGGTAGCCACTGAGCTGTTGATGAGGGGATTTCTATTAATTAGCATGGACAATACTAGTGCATTGGGTGTACAGCTGAGGTGCTAGAGGCAGGCACACTTACTGAATCCTCGGCGTCCTCACGTGGCATTACCAACCTCCCTCTCTCTTTCTCTCTCTCTCTTTTTTTTGTTTTTATTGTGGTATTAGGGATGGAACCCAGTTGCTAGGCAAGTGCTCTACCACTAAGCTACACCCCCGAGCCCTTCAACCTCATTCTGAGAGGCAGAAACTGGGCTAAGGAAAAACAGTCCACATTCCCAAGAGCTCACTGCGCACTGGTCCTGTTTCTTACTTTCTTTCCTCTCCCCTCCTCTCCTGTCTCCTCCTCTCCTCTCTTCTCTTCTCTCTCTCTCTTCCCCCTCCCTCCATCTCTCCCTCTCTCGCTTTCTCCACTCTCTCTCTCCATCTCTCTCTCTCTGCATCTCTCTCCCTCTTTTTCTCCTTCTCTCCCTCTCTCTCCCTCTCTCCGCCTCTCCATCTCTCTCTCCACTCTCTCTCCATCTCTCTCTCTACATCTCTCTCCTCTTTCTCTCCCTTTCCCTCTCTCTCATCTCTCCCTCTCTTTCCTTCTTCTCTTCTTTCCCTCCATCTCTCTCTCTTCACTCTCTCTTTCCACTCTCTCTCCATCTCTCTCCCTCTCTCTCCCTCCCCTCTCCCTCTCCATCCCCCACCCCCTCTCTCTGCAGCTGGGGATCAAGCCCTGGGCCTGGCTTATGCCTGGCAGGAGTGGCCTGTTCTAAGCATGTATGGAGCTATTCGATCCTCAGAATAACCTTTCTACGCATTAGAAACAACCTATGCCCATATTATAGAGCAAGTGGTGTCAAAGGCCAAGAGTGTTGATCAAGGCCCCGTATCAGGTTGGTGGAGGAGCCGGGGTTCAAACCCAAGCCATCAAGTCTGGAGCCTGCACTCCTGCCTGCCATGTGGGAGCTGCTGAGTGGCTCGCTTAAGACCACCAAGTCGAAGGTAACCAAGCTGAGATTTGAACCCAGAGCTCTGAGTTTGAAACACAATACTTAGGTCCAAATTTGGCCAATGTGCATTCTACCTCCCAGGCCCCTGGAGTTAGAGAATTGAACTGCAAGCTGGAAGGAAGGGCTTAGGGCTTCTGTGACTGTTTTTGTTTTGCTTTGGTGCTGGGGATGGAACCCAGGGCCTCACACATGCTAAGCATGTCACACCACTGAGCTGCGCCCCAACCCCAACATGACTGCTTCATCTTTCCGGTGAGGAAGCTGAGAAGCCTGAGGCCACGCTGAGGGAGCAGCAGGCAAAAACAGCCCTCCGCACGTGTGCCCAGTGCTCAGAGCTGCACCTGCTCTACCCATCTGCCTTCCTCTCCCTTGCAGACGGAGTCCGCGACTGGTGAGGCCACCGAGCAGGGCCAGGCCGGGCCCTGCCCGCAAGGACGCCCAAGCCCTTCACCGGCCCCTGAGCCACAGAGCCCACCAGGCTCTCCTGCTGGTCCCACCATGACATCAGAGCCCACGTCGCCCCCAGTGGTGCCGCCACTCCACTCCCCCAAGTCTCCTGTCTGGCCCACCTTCCCCTTCCACAGGGAGGGCAGCAGGGTCTGGGAACGGGGCGGCGTCCAGTCTCGGGACCTGCCCAGCCCTCTGCCTACCAAACGGACCAGGACATATTCGGCGTGAGTACCTGATCCTGGCCCAGCCTCTGTGATCTTTCCCAAGCACAGGGTGGGGGCCCCCATCCTCCTCCCTCACCCGCTGTCCTCGCCCAAGCCCAGAGGAGCGGTGGAACTTCCCGTGGCTAAATTCAGGGAGAGTGTGTTCACCATCCCCTGCCACCTGGCAGGAAGGAGGACTCAGCCTGGGGCATGGGGACGAGGGCACGCTGGCTGGGTTGGGAGGGTATTCCAGGCAGGTGGAACAGCATGGAGTTAGTCTTTGGGAGTGGTGGCAGGCTGGACAGACACTGGCCCCGAACCTGTGGAGTAGGTCACTGGTGGAGGCCACATGCATGGGGAGGGTCTGTGGGAACCATAGGGAGACACCTGGCTTGGCCCAAGGGTGTTTTTGTCTGGTTTGGTTTTGTTTCTTCTTCTTCATCTGGCCTTTGTTTCTTCAGCACTTGGTTGTGTCCGTGGTGCTGGGGTATGAACCGGGGTCCTAGTGCTCCAACCCTGAGCCACCACTCCAGCCCCTGCCTGTTTTTCATGGCAGTGTTGATTGTCCCGCGTGTGACTGCACCGAGGCCAGGCACTTAGTAAATGGAAGTGAGAATGAGTGACGAATAAGTGAGGATGGCAGCTGTGGCAGGAGGGCGTGTGCTCCCTGCCTGGGGAGGTGTGCCAGCCCAGGCTGGACGCGCTTCGCTCCGAAGTCTCACAAGAGGAATCCATGTCAGCCCAAACTAGGAGGCGAGCGTGCTGAGTGGAGAGAGGGGCACTGAATAGAAGTCAGGAGGCCCCATTGCTGTGCCACCCTGGGAGAGTGGGCTCCCTCTCTGGGCCTCAGTCCAATGCGATGAGTGAAGGCTGCAGGCCTGAGGCTGGTTTCCCAGGCAGGGCCCAGGGAGGGGGCTCCCCAGGCTGCAGCTCCAATCCCCTACCCTATCCCTAGGACAGCCCGGGCCTCGGCCGGCCCTGTGTTCAAGGGCGTGTGTAAGCAGTTCTCACGCTCACAGGGCCATGGCTTCATCACCCCTGAGAACGGGTCTGAGGACATCTTCGTACACGTATCTGAGTGAGTCCCCTCTATCTCCTTGTTCTTGGATGGGCCCTGCCACAGTATCCCTAGCAGTGCCTCAAAAACGGCCTCCTGGCCTCTCCCCTGGCTGGAGGGGGTCTGTACCCCTGTCTTTCTTCCTTCTCGGGTGGCTGGATTGTGGAAGGAGGCAAGTGGGGAGGGGGCACTCAGATCCCTGGGATCTGGTTCCGATGTCGTGCGGGCCTGGGGAGCTGGATTAGCTCCTGGCCTTAGCCTGGAAGGGCCTTTGGGTGGGTAGGTAAGGAGCGGGCAAGGTGGGTCTAGTCCTAACCCACCTACCCTTAATGCCAGGGATGATGGTGAGGGTGCTCCTGAACTCCTGGAGTCTCAGGGACTTCCCTGTGACCTTTCACCTTCAACCCCAAATAGAGAGGGAGGCACTGTATCTGGCTCCCATTTCACAGAGAGCTGAGGCTTTGAGAAGCCACTGGCCCAGGCTTCTGGCCTAGTGAGGCTGGGCCCAAGGTGCCCTGAGGTCAGGCCCCAGTGGCATCTGGAGAGGACTTGCTCTCCAGCTGACGCCTCTGTTCTGTTCTCCAGCATCGAGGGAGAGTATGTGCCAGTGGAAGGTGACGAGGTGACCTACAAGATATGCCCCATCCCGCCTAAGAACCAGAAGTTCCAGGCTGTGGAGGTGGTGCTCACCCAGCTGGCCCCCCACACGCCCCACGAGACATGGTCTGGCCAGGTTGTGGGCTCCTAGGCTGGTAGCAGCCATACCGGGAGGGCGGGTAGCAGCTGGCTCCACGCCCCCACAGCGCTGCTGACCAGCCCCTGGGTGCCCCAGTGTGCACGTCTGTCTGTCTGTCTGTGCTCGTGGCCGTGAGTGTGTGCCTCCACCCTCCTGTGACTGTTGTGCAAGGCAGACAGGAGCTGGACGGAGGGGAGGCCACCAGCCCTGCCTTGGCCTGTCCCTCCTCCCTCCTCCCTGCCACATACACACTGCACCCTCTTGCTCTCCTGTCCACCTGTTGACTGAGCTTCTGTGAGCCACGTCAGGCTCATGGGGACTCAGGGGGACCCCTCTCTTATGAGCTTGCTGCCCTCACTGCTGCCCACAGCCCTCCGTGGCCCCAGTCCCAGCCTTGTGCTGCTGTCTCCTGCCCTGGGCTGGGGTCTCTGCCATGGCCAGGCTGGTGAGTGCTTTGGGGGAGCCTCCAGTCCCTGGCAGGAGAGGAGGGCAAAACACAGGTGCACAGCCCCCCCCTTCCATGCGCTGGAGTCAGAACAGCAGCCTCCTCAGAAGGAGGTCCCGTCCCTCCTTAGCTTGGCGGTGGCTGAGCCCCTCAGAGGCTGTGCTCCTTCCCCTGAGGCGAGGAGCAGGGACATCATCCCCAGCTTGGATGGAGCCTTCCGCTCCACCCCACCGTGTCTCTCTGGATGCTCTGCCCTGTACCTGGAGTGACGGCTGCTGAGGACATGGTGATGGACTGACACTCGCCCCCTCAGGCAAGGCCAGGCCCAGCACCCGATGGATGCCCCTGCTTCACAGAGTTGCAGGATGGCAGCTTCCACAGGTCCCTGGCCAAGATGTGTGTGTGGCAGGGGTGGCCTGGCCTAAGAGGCCAGGGTGGGGCCCTGCCCACCACACTTCCTCCCAGATAGCCCATAAACAGAACAGGCATAAAAGGGATCACAGGCTGAAGGGAGGGTCTGCCTGGACAGTGACCTTAGGAGACCCAGTCTGCCAAGTAAAGACGGGGCCGGGATTTAGCTCAGTGGCAGAATGCTTGCCTAGCATGCACAAGGCACCGAGTTCAGTCCTCAGCCCTGGGGTAAAAAAAAAAAGATGGGGCCTTGAGTATCCAGGATGAGGGGTCAGCAGCTGTGTAAGTGGCCCTGTAGGTGCAGCTGGGACTTCCACTTCTCACCTGTCTTCTTAGTGTCCACCACACAGGGGCAGGGAGCCCAGAGCTGCTAGCCAGTGCCTGGCAGTGGAAAGGGCCTGCCTATCTGACCCCCTCTGAGTGAGGCTTCTCCAGCTAGGCCTATCCCTGAGGAACAAGGACTCCCGGCCCCTTGGAAGAGGGCTTGTTGGTGCGGAGGACTCCTTGCCCCTCCAGACCTCCTCCTGTAAGAAGACCCCTGTGTAGGTGTCCCCCGGGGGCTGCCTGGGAGGCAGTGGGCAGCAGCTCCCCTCTCTATTCTTGGGCTCCTAAGGGCCCAGTCAGAAATCCTCCCAAGACCCAGCCACGGACTCCCCATCCTTCCTAACACTGGCAATAAACTCTCGACTGTGACCTACCCCTGCCCAGAGCTGCCTTTGTCCCTCTGGTTCCCTGTGGAAGGACATGCCAAACTTGACCTTTTGGGGTTTCAATTGATGACACTTTCTGGGTGACCCAGCAAGTCCCTGTTGGTTTCTTCATTTGCAAAGTGGTAACGGCATGTGAATGGGGCCAGTTATTCCTTCAGATGCATCTCACACCATGCCTTGTCCTGGGAACTTTAATATTTGCGATAAAGTTCGCTGAGATATGCCCTTCTGCCAGGGCACGCTGGCAGGGTGGCTCCTTATCATATTCTTACACATGCCTCCTCCCAGTGTGGGCAGAGACCTGTTCAGTTCAGAAGTACAAGCAGCAGCTATGGCCAGAGCCACCAAGGTGGAGGTCAGGGACACTCTGGGCACAAGGAAGATGGGAGCCGGTGTCTCCAGGAGCTGACTGGCTGGGGACTGTGGTCCTCCCAGACCCTGGCGCCCCATCCACCAGTAGGCTCTCCTCGGGCCTGAGCGAACTCTTTGGCAGTCAGGATGCACGGGTGCGGGTCCTCAAGCCTCATGGGCTGCCTCTGGGAAGAAAATCTCTCTGCATCGCTGCACTGTGTCCTGAGGGGACACCACACTGTGGCCGACTGTCCGGGGATCCGCATAGATCTCAAAGTCATTCCCGCCCTGCATGGAGAAGGGTGGAGAAGAGACTGAGCTGAGGCTGCCGAAGCTTCCCAGGTTGGGGCGCAGCAGACAGCTGGGGACGGGGCCCTTCCCCAGGAGCTACACCTCTGGTTCCTCAGAACTGCCAGGAAGCCCACATGGCAGCCCTTGGCAGCGCCACCCTGACTTGGAGTGTCCTGCTCTCTCTGAGCCCCAGACTTTCAACATGTATAATGGGGAGAGTGAGCGGGGCTGTCCTCCAGGAGGCTGGCCTCAACCTCAGGTGCACTGGATTTTGGGACTGAGTGGGGCCACACTCACAGGGCTGGTCTCATTCCCAAAGAAATGAATGGTGTCGAAGCTGTCCTGGTCCAGGCTGTCCAGGCAGTAGCGCTTGTCCCAGCCCTCAGGGAAGACGTCGAAGCTGATCATGCCTCCTGTGGGAGGGGTGGGGGCTGTGACTGCCTCCTGGGAGGCAGATGAAGGGCTGCTCACAGGCTGAGCTCCGGCAAAGCCCTTTGCTCATTCCTTTTGAGTGCCTGCTTAGTGCCATGCCAGGGCACAGCAGATAGCCTCACCCAGTTGGCGTGGTCAGAGGGGACCTGGAGTGACACTGAGCTGGGACCTTAGCCACAGCAGGGGGATCTGGGGAACTGAGTGCAGTCTCCAAGGCAGGGAAGGGCGGAGTGGCCCAGCGACACTCAGGCTGGGAGAGGCAGGGCGAAGCTTGCATCTGGGCTCCAGGGTAAGGCCCTGGGTTTTGTGGGGAGCCAGGAGCCTCTGGGGACTAAGCAGAGGCACTCTGTGATCCAGCACAGGCTCTCACCAAGCCTGGCAGCTGAGAGGGGTGAGGCTGCAGCTAGGGGATCGGCTGTGACAGCTGCCTGGCAGCTTGGATGAGCTGCTGGCGGTGGAGGGCAGCAGTGTGAGATCCAAGACACCTCCACCATAGCCTGAGACTTGCAAGCAGACTGGACCCGGGAGGCACGGGGGGCATTTACCAAGGTGGGGGTCTTGGGGCACCAGTAAATACTGAGCCCTGCCTGCTTTGGGCTCAATGTGCCCACCTGCACTCTGCGGAGTGGGCTCCTGTGCCAGGGCTCTCAGGCCTAATGCGGGATGGACATACCTCGGGAGAACCTCAGTCCCTTGCCAGCAAATTCTGTCTTCAGGGCTTCCACAAACTTCTCCCGGATCTTCTCCTTCTGCAGAGGGATGAAGACCGAGGCTCAGAAGGCCCACCTGTGTGCCAGACCCTGTCCACACAAGCCCACTGGTCCTCCAGGTGGGTCTGACCCCCACTTCACAGATGTGACAACAGAGGTTCAGAGAAGGACTCAGCCTTGTTCAAGGTCACTTGGCCTTAGTGGCAGAGCCAGGGCCTGATCCAGAAGGTCTTCAACTAAATTCAGTGCCAAATCCCTGTCATCGGGGTGTGGACTGGGTATTCTAAAAAAAGCCTGTAAATAGAGTCACGTGGAGGAAGGTCAAGGCAGCCCAAGTCATAGTGTCTCAGGGCATGATTCAGCCCTGTGAGGTCTGCCCAAGATAACACAGCCAATTGTGGCTTGGGCACCAGAAATGTGTGAGGAGCAGAGAGTAGAGGACCCATGAAGGGGGGCTGGAGTGGTGGCTCAGTGGTGGAGCGCTCGCCTAACACAAGGACGTGAGTTCGATCCCAGCACCACATGCACAACTAAGTGGAGGAAAAGCAACAATAAAAAAGAGGAAAAAAAATAAATGAGAATGGATTCTCTTTCTCTCTCTAAAAGAAGGAAGACCCGCGAATGCACAGCAGCGGTACTCAGGGGCTGCAGGATACCCGTGTGGCCACACCAATTGCATTCACTGATCATTTTCTGTGAGCGGGGCTGGGCTGGGGGATCCAGCAGGACAGAGGACAGCCCCCGTCCCCTTGAAGCAGCACCTCTACACATGAGCAGGGGATGGTGGCTCTGGGCCCGACCCTGCTAAGACCACGGTGGGGGGGATGTGCAGGCTGGGCTGGAGGGGCAGGACTCACAGCCAGCCCGACCAGATGTCTTGGCTGCTGGGCTAATGGGGCCAGTGCTCAGCAGCGAAAGGAGATGGATGTCCCTTCTGGCTGAGCAGCACTGAGCTCCACAGGATGCTCGTTCATCCCAGAATCCTAAGGGCCACTGAGGGCCTCAGGGAATGGGAGTAGAGTGACTAGTGCCACCTTGAGTATGATTGGGCAGGACTGGAATGTAGAGGCAGGTGGTGACCAGCAGTGTGGCGCCTGGAGATGTGGTCCTGGGGGCCACAAGATAAAGGCACATAGTGCCCAACCTGAGATCTAAAGACAGCTGCCAGGGCTGGAGCGGTGGCTCAGGGGTTTTGGCGCTTGCCTGGCAAGCACGAGGACCTGGGTTCAAACCCCAGCACCACATACACAACTAAGTGTTGGAGCAACGAAGGCCATGTGAAAAACTAAATAAAGCTGTTCCTCTCTTTAAAAAAAAAAAATAAATAAATAAATAAAGACAGCTGCCAGGCTGCTGTGTGATCATGGGGAAGGCACCTGAACTCTCTGAGTCTGTTTCCTGGGCTAAGCATGGAGAAATGGTTAATGATCCACAGGGCTTCCCTCCCATGGGAAAGCAGAGATGAGGATGTGAGCAGCCCCCAGCTCTGGCTCTGCCTCACCGCGGCAGGTGGGCCCAGGAATAGTACTGTGGGTGCCTAGGCTCAGAAGAAATGTTACCTCATGGCCCAAAGAACTGCTCCTCCCCTCTCCAGAGGACCAGACTGGACACTGGACAGCCTCATGGGCCAAGCCCAGCCTCAGCAGGGCCCAGCATTACAACCTTGAGCTGGTCAGTCGCCCTTTGGGAAGGGGGCATCTTGTCCCTCCCTCAGGGTCTGAGGGACCAAAGGAGAGAAAAGCACAATATGGGATCCAGGCTGCATGGGGGCACAGAGCAGGGACATCCATGTCCCTCTAATATCAGAAGAGGACGAGAGCTAACAAGGCAAATGATGGAGCTGGGGCAGTGGGAAGAGTGGCGGTCACACCCCCATCCCACGCGGCTCCTTACCTGCTCCACCTCATCTGGTCCTCACAGCAGCTGGGAGATGGGTGCTGCTGTTGTCCCCATTTTACCATGACAAGAAAGTCACCCATACCTGTGGGGGGAGGCTTCCTGGCCAATGGTCACTTGTAACACCCCAACAAGAAAAGCCCCCATGGCTGTGGCCACCGCATGAATTAAGCCTCTGGGCACAGGGTGGGGGTCCTGCTGAAACCTACCCACTCTCATGAAGCTCCAGAGGGTAGTGGGCTCAAATCTTTGCTCTGCAACCAGCTTGCTAGGTGACCCTGGGTAACTCCCTTCCCCTGAGCCTTTGTTTACGCATTCATAAAATGGGAATAATTCATAAATTCATTCAAAAATCTTCCTTAGGCTGGGGGTGGCTCAACGGTAGACACTCGCCTAGCATGCCCTGCATTCCATCCCCAGCACTGCAAGAAGAAAAACACTTCCCCCTCTTGCTGTGTCAGGATCCAGCAGTGAACACGTCACAGAAACCTGACTGTGGGGCGGACGGCTTTGGAGAGACAGAGGGCAACCAAGATTTTCAAAGCACACAGTGTAGTGTCCTAGAGGGCAGTGATGGAAGTTGGGGGACTAAAACAGGGTGGATATGCAGGACAGAGAGAGGTGCGGTGCAAAATGAGAAGCCTGGAAGGTCCCCCGTGAAGGTGGCATCTGAGCAGAGGATGAGCAGGCTCTGAGGGAGGTGTGCTCTGGGCAGACGCTCAGTGCTTCAGAGGGAGACTGTCCACTGTCTCTAGAATGAGCGAGGAGGCCATGGCTGGAGCAGGAGGGACAGCGGCCAGGGGGTCAGAGAGGGAATGTGGAGGGGGCAGTGGAGATGATTCAGTGGGAAGGGTGCTGTGGATGGCAGGGAGGACCAGGAAATGTATAGCAAGGTTTAGTGGGGGCAGTGCACCCAATGGTGAAGGAGGCTGAAGAGGTGAGCTCGAGCCAGGCAGACCCCTCAGGGCTGGGACACCCTCCAGGGACAATGGGGAGCCATGGAAGCCTGTCACCAGGGGAGTGCAGTGGGGTGATGTGCTTAATCAAAAGATTCTCAAGAGCACTGCTGGAGAGCAGATGGGACTGAGGAGGGCGCCAGAGGAGGAGGACTTGGGGCAGCCCAGGGGAGACAAGATGATAGCCCGGAGTGGGGTGCTGGCCCTATAGCTGATCAGATTTGAGACTGGGTCTGGAGGCTGAAGCAACAGGAATTGTTGGACCCTGGACTTGCTGGGGTGGGGAGGTAGCAATGACACCCTAGGTGTTGGCCTGGGGAAGTAGGTAGCTAGTGGTGCAGGTCATAAGGAAGCGAAACCAGAAAAAACAAAGAGGGTAAAAATGCTCATAGCAGTGACCCATAGTAGGTGACCAAAAGATGACTGGCTCAGACAGAACTCCTCTCCCCAGCCCATTTTACTGGTGAGAAAATAAAGGCTCAGAGCGGTTGAGGAAGCGGGGTCCTATAGGCCTATGTTCGCACAGTTGGTGGCACCTTGTCCAGCTCAGAGAACTCAATCCTCTCCTCCAGGGTGCAGCTGCGGCCAATGGGTGAGATGTTCAGCATGCCATTCCGGAACTCGATGAAGGTTCCGCTGGTGACAATGGAGGCCCAGGGAAGAAGGGTGGTGAGCCAGGGAGAACAAGAGCAGCCCTGAGTTCAAATCCAGCCCCACCGGGGACCACAGCCTCCCTGTACTTCACAGAGGACAAGAATCTACCCACCACCAAGTCAGGGGCCCAGGGCTGGGGGTGCAGCTGTGTGGTAGAGAGCTTACCTAGCATGCTCAAGCCTAGGTTCCATCCCTAGCACCACCACCATCACAAAAAGAAGGAAAAAAGGAAGGAAGGAAAGAAAGGGAGAGAAAGAGCAAGCAGAGCCAAGCCAAGCCAGGGAACCAAGATCTCCGGGTTCCATCTAGGGGACCCATGCTTTTCCTCCCTCAGGTCCCAAGTCCTGTAGCATGGGCCAGATGGGACCTCACCGCTTCTTGGGCAGTCTGAGCAGGGCCATGTAGCTGAGGCAGAAGTTGATTAAGTCCTGTAGCAGTTCTTCCCCCAGGTGGTTCTGGATGGTCTGGGCAAGGAACACAGGACTCTTGGTGTGTGTGGCACAGCATCTCCACCCCAGCCCAGGACAGAATAGGTAGCTGTCCCGGTGGGGAAAAATGGGGGGCCCCTGGTTGCCCTGGTTAAACCCTGGGGGCACTGACCTGCTTGGAGAGGAGCTGTCCATGCTTATACTGCACCGTCCCATTCTCAGCAAACACATAGTCAAACTTCTCAATGACTTCAGGGCCAAGCAGAAGCCAGAGAGAAAGCAAGAGCATGAGACCAGGTCCCCCCTGAAGCATGCAGAGGGGGTTGGAGCCCCTTTGTTCCATCCTGAACCTGCTCTCCAGCCTCCTGCAGCTCTTTCACCTGAGCCAATCACTCCTCCAGGCCTTTATATGCTGTCCCTAAAGCCCGCCTCTATGCATCCTGCAAGATCCAGCTCCTTCCTCTGGAAGCCTTCTGGGATGCCCAGCAGGGGGCGTCTCTCCCACTCTGTGCTCCCACAGCCCCACTGCAGGGACTCCCCTTCTGGGTTTCCATCACTGTCCCGTAGGCAGGCTGGCCGCACTGGGGAGTTTTCAGCTCTGGCTGCCATCAGAAGCAGCAGGAGTGGACTGAAGTGGAAGCCAGAGGGAGCTGGACCAGGAAGCTAATGCAGGTCTGGGTCCCTGGTGATCCCCAGAACGATGGCGGAGAGGTGGAAATGTAGACATAGACAGGCTAGGGAGATATTGTTTGGACTTGCTGATGGAAGAAACAAGGGGATGGGAAAAAGGGAAAATTCAAGGAAGTTTCTGCT
>PVKS010005734.1:0-83053 GCA_004027875.1 Aplodontia rufa
GTAGAACAGCTTTTGCGGCTGATGGGAAATGTAGTCCTGTCGTTTGTAATGGCGAAGAATTACTGTGCACCCCAGGGGGCCGTCCTCAAACACGGCTTTAACCCCTCACAGAGTATGAGTTTGGCAGGGGTCTAATTAGTTGCAGACAGGGTGGGTTTAGCGATGGAATCTATGTTTCCAATCAGACCCGTTGGATCGGTGGCTGCCGTTTGTATTCCCGTCCCTGGAGCCAGTCGGGAATGCGTCCAGCGTACTGTTCCCGTTCTTGATAAAACAGCCAGAAACTTGCTATTTCCAAACTCGTAGGAATGCTACACCAAGCAAGGAGCTGCACCAGTAATCCTGGGGGGGTTGGGGCAGACAGAACTCTTTCTGGCAGACTGTCCGCAGTGGCAGGCTTATGTGCCCGCGGCGGGAGGGAGGGGGAAAACCCCCGTTACTTTTTTTTTAAATTTTTTTTTTCCCCCTTCTCGCGAAACTCCTAAGACTCGGTTCCTTATTAAAAAGCTTCACAAACTAGTAGTAGACAATCATATATATTTTACCCTGTACGCACCTTGGAAAATTGCTGATGCAGTGTATTTTTCCCAGTCAGAGTCAGAGTCCCAGCGAATGTTGTCACGCTTCAAGACGCCATCCGGTAGGAAGTTAAATTAACCAAGTAGAAATGGCAGCCACCTTGCAAGTGGACATATGAGTAAGACAACAGACCCAGTCTCTTAAACTTAGAAAGACACGAGGATATTTCCTTCTTGACACTTTGCCTTTGTTTCAATTGACTCAGCAGGCAAGAAGAAATAAGGAGTTGGGACTGAAGCTTGCACTTTTGAAGCAATGTTGATTTGTATGACAAAATTTTAACTTTCTGCTACGGAAAATTGGCATGTCTCTGGGAGCGGGGGGTGAAAGCTAGAAAACCTTCAAACACGACTGTGGAAAAGACCACAGCAAATAACCCTAGATAACGAGGGCTGCCAGCACCACTCCATATCACCTGCCTTGCACCCACCCCATGCCTGCCTTCCTAACAGTGTTGCTTCTTAAACTTAAGAGATTTCTTACTTTGATCCCAAGAGGATTTTGGTTCACATTCTGTCCAACCTTTGAATAATTAAGAAGATAATTTATACTTTGTCATGAAGTTAAAATGAAGAGCAAGAAAAGATTACTATGTATTGTCTTCTAGACTGCTGGACTTGTTGATCACTAGCACTGCCAGACACACTTGGACACAGATCCTAGAGGTACTAGCTATTGGGTCAGCAGCTTCCCACAGACCTCTCCTCTTCCCAGCAGCCAGACATGCTGGGCTTCTTGGGTTTCCCCACAGGCTCTAATCTGATCACCTGCACACAAGGTCTTCTCAGTGGTTCACTCTTATCTCCCTAGCCCCCTTGCAAACCAAAACATCCCCAGCTCCTCCTGCCTCTGTGTCAAGTCTGGTTCCTTTAATCAATCCCCCTCCCCACCATCCTCAGTAGCTCTACTCCCTTAACTGACTGGCAGGCATCACTGCTGACAGTGTCATTTTTAGAACCTAATATCTGTCAAGGAAGAAGATTATGTGTGCCTGGAAAAGGATGGTTACACAAACAAGAAGAAAAACTAACTGGTTCTTAATTCCTCTGCTCAGGAACTCCCTTTGGTTATAAGAAAGTTCCTTTCAGACCCTTATAACATAGACATAGTAGTGTCATTGATTCTCTTGTGCCCTCCTTTTCTGAGACATTTGCTTAGCACCAATTCCTGCAGCCTCTATTTCCCAGTCCTCATCTTGGATTTGAACACTCACAAGCTGTCAATGGTGCCTTTTTCAATCCTCAATCCCTCACATGAACCTATATCCATCAGGAACTGGTGTCAAAGGTAATCACTTGCTAATCTAATCAGCCCAGCCAATGTCAACAGTCTGATGGAAGAAGTTCACTTCCCTCCCCACCTGGGACCTATCCTGAAAAATTACTTGTGTGTTTTCTTGCAGTCCTTTATTGTCTCCACAAATGGGGCTGCTCTTCTGAAGGGATCCCAAATCCAAAGACAAAAATCTAGGTAGTTTCAATATATCTATAAATTGGCACTTTCTAAAAGTTAGGACTGAAATCAAAACAATAAACTTCATTGTTTCCTATGGGCCATCTCTAAACCAATCAATTCAACAAAAGGTTTCAGACCACCGTGCTTATGATTAGGGTTAACCCTGAACAGATTTGTCCTACTCAAATGACACAGGTCTCAAAAGAGAGGGGTGACTGTCAAAACAATCTACACATCTAATTCAAATTCTGTCAAAATTCCAATGACATCTTCACAGAAATAGAGAAAACAATCCTGAAATCCATATGGAACCACAAAAGACATCAAATTGCCAAATTGATCTCAAGAAATAATAACAAAAGTTGGAGACATCACATTTCCTGAGTTTGAAATATACTAAAAAGCTATAGTAATAAAAGACAGTACACTACTGACATAAAGGCAAACACGCAGACCAATGGAACAGAATAGAGATCCCAGAAATGAACCCAGGTACATATTGTTAAATAACTTTTGACAAGGATACCAAGAATACATAATGGAGGAAGGATAATCTCTTCAATAAATGGTGTTAGAAAAACTGGAGAGCTGTGTGGAAAAGAATGAAATAGGACACATCTTAAACTATACACAAAAATAAACTCAAATGGACTAAAGATTTAAATGTAAGACTGGAAACCATGAAACTCCTAGAAGAAAACTTAGAGGGAAAAGCTCTTTGATATTGGTTTTGACAATAATGTTATTTTGGGTATGATACCAAAATAATAAGCAATAAAGCAAAATTAAGACTATAGAACTATATCAAACTAAAAAAAGGTCTACAAATCAAAGGAAACAATAAAGTTAAAAGTTCACCTGTGGATAAGGAAAAAAGTATTTGAAAAATCATATATAATCCCAAATAACCAAGTTAAACATGACCAAAGGACCTGAATAGACCACTTTTCCAAAGCAGACATACAAATGCTAACAAGTACTTGAAAAGGAATTCAACATCAGTAATCACCAGGGAAACACACAAAAAAAATAACAATGAAATATTGTCTCATACCTAACAGGTTGCATACTATCAAAAAGAAAAAAGATAACAAGCATTGATGAGGGTGCAGAGATTCCTCAAAAAATGAAAAAATGGGGGAGGGGAGGAGGAAGGATAAGGAGGGATTTAGGGAGACAATCAACAATATAGCATACTCCCACCCTGAGAATCCAAATAGTAACTTGTGCAATCATTTAATTCTGGAAAATTCACAATCTAAACATATCAGTTGTAGGGGTGAAATATAGAAGAATCAAGAGACTGTGGAGTGGGAGATGTGGGGGTAACTGATTTAGGAGCAAATGCTTATCATATTGCTACTTTATATGCATTTATGATTGTACAATAACTCCTTAATAAAAAAATTGTTGAAAAAATTAAGAAAAAGAACTAGCATATGATCCAGCAATCTCTGTTCTGAGTATGTATCCAAAGGAAACAAAATCAGTAGCTTGAAGAGATATTTGTGTTTCCTTGTCAATGGCAGTGTTAGTCACAATAGTCAAAATATAGAAAGAAGGGAGTTTCCTCATGGTGACCCGTGGCAAAGTTGAATGAAAAATCTCTCCGTGAATGTCGGACACCAATGGTGGGAGAAGTGCCTTATTGTGAGGTGGGTGGACAGCAAAATTTCTCCCCAAATTCATTACTATCCAAGGAAGGAAGTTTACTGACACAGAGCAGTGGACAAGCTGAAAGTACAGGAAATCCCAAATAATAACTTTCATTGCCAACCACCCAGCCGGCAGCAGGAATTTGCCCTGGAGGGGAGGAAGCTGTGCACTCTTAAACAAACTCAGACACAGTGGTGAGGGCTCAGTGGAACCTGGGTGCAGGACTCTGGTGCCCTGGGGCTGTGGCAGTAGCAGGAAACGAGGGACTGCTTTAACACACACAAATTAGAATCCCCTGAATCTGATCTCATGAAGAAGCCGGGAGGAATCACCTTTGTGAACACTGAATCAAAAACCATCAGATACACAGATACAGAGCGGAATAGGGAGTGCACTCTAGGGGAACAACTCCAGGCCCCCAGTGTTGTGACTGTCTGCCTTGGGGGCTGTGTGGGCCTGCCGGACCCACTGGTTCAGTGACACATTTGAGGCTTCCTGCCCACCCAATAATTCACCCAATCTGCAGGTGGAGTTCATGACCAGGTTTCTGCTCAATAGGGCCTAAACAGCCTGGGTGGCGGGGCATTAGCCTGCAAGTCCAACAGATAATGCCTGAAACTCTTAGATGGGGCAGAGGCTAGCATCAGCCTGAGGGACCTATGAACAGAAGAAGCAACCTGGATCCAGTGCTTTCCTCAAATTTCAGACCCTGAATTATGTAAACAGAGGGGGTCTCATAGTGGGTACACACTGGGTGTTCCAAGTGTGACTGGGCTTTCACGTCCCCTAGTGGTTGCATTTGAGACTTCCACAAACACTGGTTTAGCTGGGCTAGAGTCTCCTTCACACCGACCTCCCCTTGCTGGGGTTGTGACTGCCCCACACATCATATCTTGGGGCAAGTGGGTACCTCAAGACACCCAAGAGTGGGTCAATAATGGTCCCAGTGAGCTCAGTTTAAGCTGGCTGCTCTTCTTGGAACAGCAAGAATCCCTTACAGCTGCACCAGGATCCACAAGACTCCTGGTGGCTCCTGGGACCTCAGCTGAAGTGGGACAAGAGTTTGGGCAAGCAGACATTAAACTTCCCAAGAATGAATCTTGGGTGGCCCTGAAGTCTGTTCTCATAAGAAGCAGGGAAGGTGAAAGTTTGCAACCCCTCAACAGTAGAAAATTAATGGGTGGCTTCCGGGGAATCTCACTGTTAGCTGAGATCATCAAAATTCATTCCTTCCAACAAACTCAATTGGGAAGTGACTCCACCTACAAGTCACTTATGAACACATACCCACATGGTACAATTTGACTTTGGCAGCAATAATTCAGAATTTTCCCAACTCCTTTTGTTTCATTGGTTGGTTTTTGTTTTTTGTTTGTTGCTGTTGTTGTTCTTGGAATTAGTGTTCCTTAGTGTATGTATTTGTTTGTTTGCTTGCTTGTGTGTTCAATTGATTTTTACTGTCATTGTGATTTGTTGCATTTGTCTACTGTGTTCATATTGCTTGGGTACAATCTGAGGCTCTCTGCAATATTGCCAACTAGTCCTCAGACTCCTTGGGCTGAAAAGACCCCCAGTCTTTTTTACCCCCTTCTTCCCTTTACTCTGTCAATTCTTAAACTGTATTCTGATATCTCTCATCCTATCTCAATGTCATTACCCCACTCTCATCCCATTTCTATCTTTTACCTATTTCTAGCAGAATAGCCAACAACAGCTCTACTACATTGTAACTCTATATCCTAATTCACAAGTTCCACACCACCTTCCTACCTCATTCCTTTTGCTCTCTAGACATTCTTTTCCTTACCTACAGGGGTTCTGGAACACTAAAGTGAATGGGATACTTGAAAATGGGTGTTTGCTTGCTAACCAAGTATAGTGTGAGAGCAATCAAGGAAGAAAATTGCTAATTTGATTGCTCCTGTAGGTGCTAATCAACACTGTAACAGCTACATTTGACATTGTCTGTTGTATACATTGGCTGCACTTATTGACTTTTACCCCCTATACCCTGAGGTATTGGAAAACTTAAAGGTCCACAATAGTTCACAGATTGGGATCCCAGCCAATGAACTGTGCTACCCAAATTGTATCCCAGCCTAACTTAGCAAAGAGATAAAAAGCTCCAATACCATCAGCAAAGCCCCCAAGAGAATTATTCAGTGTCAGACCTCAAGCCACACTCCTTGTAACTGAAAATGAGGGAAAAGGGAAACAATCCACCACCTCAACTTCACATCTCCCTATCCAAGGTGTCCATGAGCAGGGATTTAGATGAAAACCTAAAAAAAAGTGTCAACAATACGATTAGTAATTCAATCAAAGAATTAAAAGAAGATTCAAGGAAAGAGATAAGAGAACAATTTCAGGAGATTAGACACCACATATATAAAGAGTTAGAAATTCTGAAAAGAGATGTAGCAGAGTTCTTAGAATTGAAGAATATTGTCAACCAAATGAAAAAGCTCATTGGAAAATACTAACACCAGAGAACACTCAGTAGAAAAATAGAACCTCAGCTCTCAAAGAACGAACATCAGACACTGAAAACAGGCTGAACAATGTTGAGTTCAAGGAGGACAGACAAGAAAAGAAGCTTATTGAGCATCATCAGAACCTCCATGTAGTATTTGACAAGATGAGAAGAAATAACATGAGAGTAATTGGTACTGAAGAAAACATTGAACAACAAACAAGGGGCATTAAGAACTTTCTAAATAAAATTGCCAAGGAAAATTTTCCCCGTATCAGAATTAATTAAGAAAATCAAATTCAATATGCCTATAGGACACCAAACAGACCTAACCAATTGAGAAATTCACCAAGACACATCATTTATCAAATGAATAAGAGAGAAATCAAGGAAAGAATCCTGAAATCAGCAAGGGAAAAACACCAAATTACATTCAGAAGCAGACCAATTATGATTACTGTGGATTTCTCAGATCAGAGAAAAAAGGCCAGGAGAGCATGGAATGATATTTTTCAAATTTTGAAAGAAAACAGTTTTCAGCCAAAGATACTATATTCTGCAAAATTCAGCTTCCAATGTGATGAGGAAATTAAATACTTCAATGATAAATTCAAGCTAGCAAGGTACATGAACACAAAGCCTGTGCTACAAAAAATTCTCAAGGACATACATCATTCAGAGGAAAATGCAAACAACTTCCAAAACCCTTAAACAGAAGAATGTCAACAATCACAAAACACCCTAAAAGATATCCAAGATGGTGCAAAACACAGCAGTAGTCACAACGTCAGAGAACCAGATTCCCATATCTATTCTAACTCTGAATATGAGTGTACTCAATGCCCCAATCAAAAGACACAGATTGGCTTACTGGATCAAAAAACAAAATCCAACAATATGCTGCCTACAGGAGACACACCTCACAATCAAAAATAGACACAGACTGAAGGTGAAAGGTTGGCAAAACGTCTACCAGGCTTGTGGCCCAAAAGAAAGTGTTGAAATCATTATATATGATAAAGTTAATTTTGACAAAAAAAACTAGTCAGAAAGGCAAAGAAGGTCACTATATTATAGTAAAAGGAACAATTCATCAAGAAGACATAACGAGAGTTAACATTTACAAACCCAATTACAACCTTCACAAATATATGAAAAAAGTACTCAAGGACATTAAACCCCTCATTGATCTCAACACAAGAATACTGGGAGACTTTAATACACCATTATCAACAAGACAGATCATCAAAGCAAAAAATCAACAAAGATATCTCTAACTTAAACTCTATATATCAACTGGACTTAACAGACATTTACAGAATATTCCATCCCATATTAGCTGAGTTTACCTTCTTCTCAGAAGCTCATGGATCCTTCTCCAAAATAGACTATATCCTACTCCACAAAGCTAATCTTCACAAATATAAAGTTGATATAAACCCATGTATCCTGTCAGACCACAATGATATGATCTTAGCAATTAACAGCAAGAAAAACAATAGAAACAACTCAAATTTTGGAAATTGTATAACAACCCCTTAAACAAAAAATGGATAAAATAGATAATGAGAACATAAATCAAGAAATTCTTGGAAATGAAAGAGAATGAAGAAATGACATATCAAAATCTCTGGGATAGTATGAAAGCACTCTTAAGAGGTAAATTTATAGCACTGAGTGCCTTCATCAAAAATCAGGAAAGAGCCCAAATAAATAGACTTATGCTCCAACTCAAATCACCAAAAAAAAAAAAAAGAGGAACAATCCATCCCAAATCTAATAAAATCTAATACAAAGATTAGAGTTGCAATCAGTGAAATTGAGACCAATAAAACAATACAAAATATCAACAAAACAAAGAGTTGGTTCTTTGAAAAAATACATAAGATCAACAGACCCCTTCCAATCTCACTAAAATGAAGAATGAAGTGAAGCAAATCAACAAAATCAAAGACAAAAATGGAGATATCTCCAATGACTCAATCAAAATCCAGAAGAATATCAGAATTTATTTTGAAAAATTATACTCTGCCAAGTTTGATAATCTGGAAGTAATGGACAAATATCTTGCCACATACAACATTCACAAATTAACAGGGAGGGCATTGAAATTCTAAACCAACCAATCTCACATAGCAAAATCAAGACAGGAATCAAAGGCCTTCCAAAAAAAGAAAAACCCAGGACCTGATGGATTCACACCAGAATTCAACCAGACCTTTAAAGAAGAATTAACACCAATCCTCTCCAAGTTTTTCCATGAATTTGAAAGAGTTTGAGCACTCCCAAACAGTTTTTATGAAACAAATATAGCACTGATATCAAAACTCAACAAAGACACATCAAGAAAAGAAAACTACACACCAATTTCCCTGATGAACATAGATGCAAAAATCCTTAATAAAATTCTAGCTAATTGGATCCAAAAGTACATTAAAAAGATAATACATCATGATCAAGTGGGCTTGATTTCAGAAATACAGGGTTGGTTCAACATATGCAAATCAATAAATGTAATTCAGCACTTAAACAGAATTAAAAATAAAAAACATATAATCATCTCAATTCATACAGAAAAGGCCTCCAATAAAATTTAACACTCTTTTATGCTCAAAACTCTGGAAAAAAATAGGGATCAAGGGAAGATATTTTAACTATGTAAGATCCATAAGATCCATTTATGACAGACCCATAGCCAGCATTATGCTCAATGGAGAAAGACTAAAAGCATTTCCATTGAATTCAGGAACAAGACAAGGGTGTACACTTTCACTACTCTGATTCAATATAATCCTTGAAACCCTTGCCAGAGCTATCAGGCAAGAGAAGGAAATCAAAGGAATTTGAACAGGAAAAGAGGAAATCAAGTTGTCTCTATTTGCTGCTGACATGATCCTACACTTAGAAGACCCAATAAGCTTGACCAGAAGACTTCCAGAGCTTATAAATGATTTCAGCAAAGTGGCTGGTTATAAGATCAACACTCATAAATTGTTAAATTTCCTATACTACAGCAAAAGTCCACTGAAGAAGAAATCAGGAAATCTGTCCCATTCACCATCACCTCAAAAAAAAAATACTTGGGCATAAATCTTACAAAGGATATTAAGGACCTCTACAATGAAAACTATCAAACTTTTAAAAAAGAAATTGCAGAATATCTGAGTAGATGGAAAAACATTCCATGTTCACGGTTATGCTGAATCAATATAATCAAAATGGCCATTCTACCCAAACTCCTATACAGATTTAATGCAATCCCCATCAAGATACCAATATCATTCTTCACGGATATAGAAAAAGAAATTCTCAAATTCATATGGAATAACAGAAGACCCAAAATAGCCAAAACATTGCTCAGCAAGAAGGAGGAAGCAGGGGTATCTCAATTCCTGACCTAAAATATAAATTATACTATAGGGCCATAGTAACAAAAATAGCATGGTATTGGTATTAAAACAGAATTGTACTCAAGTTAAAATGAGGCCATTAGGATGAGCTCTGGTCCAATAAACCAATGTCTACTTAACAAGAGAAGAAAGCTATGTTAAGGCACACACAGAGAACTCAGTGGTAGACCTGCCAACCAAGGAGGCATATTGCTTAATGTCCACCACAGCCTGACTGCCACCAAGGCCTGAGGACCACCCCAAGACCTGGGAAGAGGCAAGAAAGGGTCTACCTAGAGTCTCACAGGAACCTGGACCCTGCTTACACCTTCATTTTCAACTTCTTCCCTTCAGAATTCAGAGAAATTAAATTTCTATTATTTTTAAGCCACCAAGTGTATAGTAATTTGTGATAGACACCCTAGGAAACTAATATATTTCCTTTGTGGGAGCCAGAATCCTCCCCTACGCCTGTATAAATCCACCCCATCTCATTATGCTTCCTTTCTCTGACCTTTTATTTTTCAACCACAAGATACAGAAACAACCTAGGTGTCCATCAAATAATATGAATAGAAATTTAAGAGGAAAAATAAAGTTCTGCTCACTTGAAGGATAAAGGAGGGGCCAGGAGAAAGACTCATTTTCTGCTATTTTTTCAAAGTCTGCCAGCATTGTAGATATTGTTGCTGTTGGTGGTCAGCAGTCTTATTATTTTAGGAGATGAAAAGGAGCCGGTGGGAGTAGGTATGGGGCAGGATCAGATATGAGTTGCCCAATCTGACACCTTCAGAGGGATGCGTTCAAATATCACCTTGATATCAAATCCAGATAAGCTGAGAGGTCTCATCTTCCCCCCAATGTGCACATAGAGAAACACACAGTTTCCATTAAATGCCAAGGTCACCCACAAGTCCTCTGGCAGAGCTGTGTGGAGAAGTTGTACAGCACCTGCCTACATATGTTTGGCCCAGTGCCCTCTCTTTCCTTCCTCTCTGATCAGAAGCACATTTATCTGCAGTGTTTTTAAAGTCAGAAAAAAAATAGTCTCTCCTAGACTGTTTCTATTTTTTAAAACCAATTCCAGACCATATACAATGTTTTGGTCAAATTTCAATTGTGACATCCTATTGAATTTATTTTGTTCACATGAACACAAAGGGAAACTCATCTTAGATAGCTATTAATATCTGCTGCTCTGAAGTGAGCTCTCCACTTCCCTCATGTTCTCCAAGGAAGCAGAGAAATCAGCCTGATGTAAACTCTTTGTTCTTTTCTTCTTCTGCCAAGTACCGCTCTTTGCTACTTTCCTCCTCTCTCAGGTTCAGCCCTTCTGCACGGTCTGATTTGTGTCCCTTCCTGACTCAATCTTTCCTTTCTCTATCTTGTCCATGTGCAGTGGCCACCATGTCTAGCCCAAGATCAGTCATGACATGAGAAAATTCATTCTTTGGCACATCCTGTTCCTTTTGATTCCCCTTCTGTCCCTTCATTTCACACCACTTGGTACCTAACGAAGTGTGGTGGAGTCCGATAAATATCTAAATCCTGGTCTGCCATTAGCCATGTAAACTTGAACAAGTTAATCAATTTTTCTCTGCCTTGCATTGCACAAAAAGGTTTGTTCTTTCCAGAGGAAAAATGATGTCTTCATGTGAATTGTTGCAGTGCTTAAAATGCACAAGAAAAGCCCCAAACTGTGGACATTCCCAGTGTCTGAGAGTTATGCTGGCCTTTTTTCCTGAACCCCATCTTCAGGACTCAGTGGTCAGAGATGTCACTCTTTGCTAACTTTAGTCAAACATGTCCTAACTTAAGCTCCAAGTAAGAAATAACTGAAAATTTTAGTCACTCTGCATGTCACATTCAAGTCCATTGGAGAAGTGCAAGGATTCATGTGTTATTGGTTCAATAGTTTCTGAAGCATCATATTGCTTCAGACAGACTGTACATGCTGGATAATGTTGTCTCAGGCTTTCCCAGCCCTCAAAAGCTCTTACACATGTGACCTGAGCCTTCAATGAAGCTCCTCCTAAGATTCCTAAAAGTCAATTAGTACTTGCTTCCACGAGGTCCTTTCCAAGTCTGCTTTCAATGTTGAACAAATTGTCTGTGTTTCACTTAACATTAACCCAGTCAGAAACTCAGGCTCTTCTCTACTTCATATGAAGAAATCTGTTCCTGCTGAAGGATATGAGTTTAGCAATTCCCTGAAGATGTGCACAGTAAAGGGATATATCCCTTCACCAATCAACAGCATCCCACTACCCCATGTCCCCTTGCCCTCTGTCCTCTGCAGCTTCCAGAAGCCCATGGATTCCTCTTTGTGCCTCACATGCAATAGTTTCAATCACTTCCTTGAAGTCTTGATCCCAGTCAACACCATGGTCCCCAAAAGATTGAGTCTTTGCCTAAGAAGTGATTGCTCACAGTTGCTGAGAGAGATATATTCACCTTGTATGGAAATAATAAAGGACACTGAAGCATTGGAGGTTTTGTACAAGGGAAGAACCAGGAACTTTAGCCACTAGAGTTGAAGGCTGTGGGTCTATCTCAGGTATTAGCCTAGAGTATGATAGTAATAATGGAGAAAATGCAGCTAAGAAAGGAAGGAAAAATAGACAGCGGAAGATAAAGGTGGAAAGGAATGCTGGGACCAATTGGCTATTAAAGGCTCAGAGAACTCAAGCAAGGCATAAGCCATCTTCCTGCCTGCTGTGGTTTGAATTTGAAATGTCCTCCAAAGGCTCCCGTGTTGACGGTTTCGTCCACAATGCAGCAAGGCTCAGAGGTGGGGCTGTAGCTTTGGTGCCCATTGAAATTGCAAGCTGATTCTGCTTGTTAAGATGGCTTCACATGTGAGGGAAAGATCATGATCCCTCAAGTAGAACAGTTCCCAGGCTGGAAACATAGGAATAGCTGTGTTTGTTGACAAGAACCTCCCAATGTAATCTCATGTCTGTTAGTGAGAGAATATACACGTTTATCTTGGAGTGAATAATTTCTGAAAACTAATGTGCCCAAGTTGCTAATTTCTACACTCCTCTACCATGTTCTTTTTTTATTTAATAAAAACACTCTACTCTTTCCACTATGATTACCAGAAGCCAATGAACGTAAGAGCAATGGGCTAAGGTGTAGAAGCAGGAGGCTAGCTAGCACACTATCATTTCATAACTATCTCTAGGGTTTTGACTTCTGCTAAACATCTACAATGTGTTAAGGAATCAAATCAGTGAATATATCTGCTTTTTTATTAATGGGATATTTCAGTTTAGCACAAATCAAGGGAATACAATTTTAAAAATTGTAATTTGCACAAAAGGAAGGTGAAGGAGAATACATAATTTCATGTTGACACGGATTCTGAAGAAAGCAGAAAGCATCTATCCTGGAGGCCTTCAAGTCCCTGACTTCCTGAAGAAGTAAAATGTTTGGAGGTTCCTATTTTTTCCTTGAGACTGAATAGTGAGATGATAGAGCACAGGTGCAATGGGCCCTTAAGTTACATGTCATCCAAGGGACCCTTGAAACAATAGGAAACCAGCATGCATAGCCTAAAGTGTCATTGGGTGTCCAAACCATTGGTGTGGCCAGAGGGAGGGAGGGAAGGAGATAAAGAAAAATGGATACAGAAAGGAAATTTGAAAAGTGATTCTTAGGCTTCCTATAGTGCAGATTTTAAGGTAACTTTACTGTATGTATTTGATGTGTATAATTTAATGAGCTTGAAGGTGAATAAATACATACTTGGGAAATGATCACCACAATCAATGTCATGTATATATCCATCATCTCCAAAATTTCCTCCCACTCTTTATTACATTTTTGTATGTGATGAGAATATTCAATATGTATGTTTTTAAGTACACAATACATTCTTGTTAACTACAGACACTCTGATGTACAGTAGATGTCCAGGATGTATTCATCACCCATAACTGAAACATTGCACCCTGTGACAACACTTCCCAGCAAGACTTTTTATAAGAGAGTGAATGTTCAATGTGGATTACCTGTGAAACTTACTTGACCAAAGTATTGCTTCAGAAAGTAGGACAAGAAAAAAGAGAATTCCAGGTGTCATTCAAGTGTTATTCTTAATTTTTAATTTATCCTAAAGCTTGTCTACATGCCACAAATCAGATAATCTAGGGCCAATTTAAAAACAAAAGCAATACATAAGACCAATGCTTTGAACTTCACTCTAAAAGAACAGATGTCAAGCACAGATCTTTCTCCATCAAGGAGATAATGCAAGCAATGTCTGAGAAAACCAGAAGAAAAGTCCAAAGCAGTCCAGTTCCAGAAGACTTCTATTGCAGCAGCATCCAAAGTATTTAGGCTGGACAAACACAGCCTAGGTCCTGCCAATGCAACCATTTTTCAGCATAGGAGTTGGAAGATGTAGAGGAAGAAAGTAGATGAAAACATATAACTCGCTGCCAGGATCCAGGCAGGGGTTGCCAAAAAACAAGCACATCCAAATTACTAGAAATTTCCATCCTGACTGATAGCTGGGTAATTTGATGGCAGAATGCACAACCTGTATACTTTCAAGGACTCTGTTATCAAAGCCAGAGCAACTCATGACTGGTAGTAACGTCCTTGCCTTCATGTCAATCACATTGTCAGGTTCGACTGCAAGCTAATTGCATTTGATCCTAATCATGAAGAATTCTGAGTCTTTTTAGATCAGAAGTTGGCACATCATTTCTGCTAGAGAGTAAATATTTTAGGCTTTGTGGGCCATATTATCTCCACACAGTTATTTAACTCTGCTATTGTAGAACAGAAATAGTCGTATGCCACATATATGACCGTGCTTCAGTAAATTTTATTTATAAGAACAGACAGTTGGCTGAACATAACATGCAGGAGTAGTTGTCCAAACCATTCTTTAGATTCTCACCTGTAGCTCCAACTTGCCTGTAAGATAGCCAATCCATAGTTCACAATGGACATGGCAAGAGATGAGGACTTGAATTAATGTCACACACATGCACTCACTCATATAAGCCATCTGCATAACTCTCAGGGGTGGTTTAAAGGTGACTGAAAATCCTCTGTAATGCTTTCTGTGGAAGAGGAGAGATCTACAGCTACTTCTCTTGAAGAGGAGAGATCTACAGCTACTTCTCTTGAATGGGGACAGATTCTGTGACTTTATCATCAATAGAATACAGCAAAAAAGGATATTGTGCTGGTTTCCAGGCTTAGGCTCTAAAGACTAGAAGTTTCTACTTTCGTTTTTGTTTTGTTTTGTTTGTTTTGTTTTGTTTTTTGAACACTTGCTTGAGGAATCCAACTGCCACAGTAGGAGTAAATCCAAGCAGCACCATACAGAGGCCCATGTGGAGAGGAATCAAAGCTTCCATCCAACTCTTAGCTGAGCTCCCTGACTGACCCCTAAATCAGCTCTTCCAAAATCCTCCGCCATCTCTGTTGCCCACTGTTTAGATGCAGAGTATCCAGCGGAATGCACTGAAGGTGTAGAGAAGTGCAACACACTAAATAAAAGAGCTTAGGTCCCTGCAGACCTGAATGGAGCCAGAGACGCTGCTCTCCACCTACACCCCCATTCACCGTGTCAAACTCCAGTACCATCACTCTGCACTTGACCTGGGTGAGGACCTTTATTAAACTATTGGGGTTTTAGGAGTTGTTATGTATCACCAAAACTGGAATATTCTCCAAAAGAGGGAAACATGGAAAGTGGACTTACTCTGAAAAAGTATTTCAGTAGGACAGCAGGATTCAAGAACTGGGGAGAATTTACAGTATTTTCAAAGGTAAATCAGCAGTGTTTCATGATGGATTTACATTGTGAATCTGAGCCTTCCATGTTCTACAACCTAAATGGTAAGTCTGGATTGTTTATACCAAGGAACCTACACAACAACTAAGCCCATATGATGCTGACCAGATGAAGCAGGACAAGTGGAGCCCTTTTCAGAGCTGGTCTTAAAGAGGAAAGTTAGGCAAGCAGTCAATCCTGCACTGTGATTGAGAGCTACACACACACAATGTGTACCAGCGCCCAGTCACACAGTGCCTGAAATTGATACTTACTTCTTTTTTTAAAGCGATTTCATGTCCCAGTATACATAGAAAAACATCCGAAAGGACCTACATTTTCCACCTAGGGTCAACAAACTATGGCCCTAAAGTCAAATCCAACCTGCAGTCTATTTTTGTAGGTTTGTAGTGTTATGGTTTGGATATGTGATATCCCTCAAAAGCTCATGTGTGGGACAGTGCAAGAACATTCAGAGGTGAAATGATGAGATTTGTCAACTAATCAGAGGTTTAATCCACTGATGTGGATTAATGGGTGGTAAGGATAGGCAGGTAAGGTATGGTTTGAGGAGGTAGGTCACTGGGCGCATACCTTTGGGGTTTATATTTTGTTCCTGGTGAATGGAAGGGACTCTCTCTCTCTCTCTCTCTTTCTCTCTCCCCCTCCCTCTCTCTCTCTTCTTCCTGAGCAGCTTCTTCCACCATGCCCTTTGGTCATGATGTTGTTCTGCTTCACCTCGGGGCCAGAGCTATGAAGTCTGACATCTATGGAATGAGATCTCTGAAAGTGTGAGCACCAAATAAATTTTTCCTCCTCTGCATTGTTCTTGTCGAATATTTTGGTCACAGTGATGAAAAAACTGACTAAAAGAATGAGCTAAGAATATTTTTCACATTTGTAAATGGTTGTAAAAAATCAGAAGAAAAATAATGTTTCATGTCAAGTAAAAATAGAACTCAGGAACAGGACACACTGCCCAGGGAATGAGCGACAGTGAAGGGTCTCAGAGCATGGATTGAGGCCCAGGTAACTGGGAGAAGGCTATCTGACCCACAGAAGCAATCAGTGAAAAGAAAAAGGGAGAGAAGGGAGAAAGTAGAAAGCAAAACTTAAATGTTCCTCCAGTTTGCCCCAGCTCCCCCAACCTGTAAACATATCTAGTGGTTTCAATGATTTAAAATATAGCAAACTAATAAAGAAAATAGAACTTTTTAAGAAAGGCTTTTTAAAAATACATTAAAGAGTAAACATCTCATTTTATCACAGGCAATATTCTCCAGTTTTGTGTAAATTGTTTATTCAGCTCATCATTAACAGAGTTTCAGATGATTTAGTTCCCAGAGCTGCTGTCTCAGTGAAAAAGCAGTTGGCAGGTCAAGTCCATTTCCAGCCAAGCTCCCTTCTTACCTACTGCTTCTTAGGAAGCCAGGGACTCCTCTTGAATCTCTGCAAAATAGAAGCAACAGAAAAACTCACAGAAACTTCAAAGGATTCCTCACTCAGATCATCCCTGGAACCACATCCCATAAGACCTCCTTGGATTTGGCTTTGGGAAGGCCCAGGAGGGCCAGGAGGGGATTAGAGAAAACAGAAGTCTTTGTTCATCCTCCCTTCTGCAACTTGACATAAGCCCAGAGTAATGGCCTAGACAGTTGGCATGAGCTGGCAGTTGAAATCAGGTAGATTAACTTCCAGGAGATTTGTTCTAAGTAATTTTTATTTTCAAACAGTTGGGAAAAGCTTCAAAGTAGCAACCTACAATTCATGAATTTTTTCTTAAAAATAATAATGATAATAATAATAATAATATAGATTTGGTACCTATGCAGATTTCAACAGAGACAAGAAAAGAAACCTTTAAATAAAATCTGTCCCATTCCCATTTCCATCCATACAGGCTTCTGTGTTCTTTTACAGAACCTTCTAATCTACCCCCTATTTCTTACTATTCCCTTCACACATTTAAAACTCAACTTATTCACACTACTTCTTTTAAATCAATCAGTAAGCCAACCCCTCCCAAGGTATCCTGAGAGGATTGCATAAAGTCTGTTTTATCAAAAATAAAAAAGTGAATAATCCTTTAAATATGACCAAGAAATTACATAAGGAAAGTGAGAAGTGCTATCATAAATGCCAAGGACATTTAAGATGATGTAAAACCCGGTTGCGAGCAAGATGAGGCAATCATCCAACACAAACATCAAATACAAAGAAACACAGTCTCTCAAGACTGGAGAGAACCCGAGGCACACTCTAGTTCAACCAAGTCCTTGTTCAGATGGAGTGAGGAGTAGAACCATCTCCAGGCTCTTTCTTCTCTATCACCTTGGATACTCCCTGTCACCCCACTCCCCTTGTATTCTTTCCACCACCCTCAGCCTCCCTGGAACTGCTGTCTTCAGAAAAATAAAGCTAGCCAAGTGTTTCACCTAGCAATGACAATATATACATTTGTGATTCTGTTGTTGTTTTATGTAAAAATGGATTAAAGATTCTCATGGAATACCACAAAGGTGTTCCTTGTGAAATAGAATTCATAGCTATCATATTCCTCTCAGAAATGTGACCCACCTCAGATCCCTAAGTTCCCAAAAAATCACCGTCATAGAATCCCTGAAGAAAACCTATGATAACACCTTTAGCAAAGCAAATATTAAATATTTATTCATTTTTTTGCTGATTGTTACTGGCTTTTCTTCAGATCCAGAAGAGAGGAGTCTCCACTTTATTTTTTTCTTTTTTTTTAATTAGAAATATATAGAGATACAGGATACAGTTGAGGGGGAAGCATTATCAAAACAGTAGCAATCCATGTATACAAACTTTGTTATCCAGGGGTCATGCCAAAGCATAGATAAACCACCATGGGTTTCACCTGTTGCAGTTTCCCCAGAAGAACTCATGCGTTAAATGGATAGTTCGTGGAGGAATGACATAGGCTTCTGGGATGGTTCCCCCACCTTCCCAATCTCCAGACTCCTATGAGTTCTTCATATACCCTCCCCATCCCCCTCCCTATACCTCCAAGTATCCTAGAGAGCCATCCCCCTGTTACTCTGAAAGTCATTCAATTTGAGGTTTTGTTAAATATGCACCACAGATGATAACCTAATGGGAAGCTGCAGGATTATATCACTGAACCAATTTCCATTGGAGTGAGGAAACCATTTCCATTGGAAAATAGGGTTTTGTAAACTATATCAACTGGGCATATGTATTATGCCTAAAAGAAATGGGTAAAAACAAGAAGTGGGCTGGGACAGTGCTAGGTAACGATGTGGTTAGGATATTTTCACTGTAGAAACACTGACTCTGTCAGATTTTACTATTATGCACCATGTAATATGCATAAGCATATTTTATGTTGCATATCACCAACTGACAGTAAACCCACCAAACCAGAAAGTTTTTCAAAGGGTCCGGGAAAAATAAACTGAACCCCGATCAGCATCCAAGGTTTATTTCAGGTAATTGTCTAGTGGGTAATTGTCCAGACCTGAAGCCTTGGTGAATACAGAGCTGTCTCTTTGGCTTTTGACATTGGCTGCACAATAACTGAGGAAAATTTTTTAAAATACACATGGGCAATTTAAATCAAATATCTGAGGTGTGTCTTCAAGTCTTTATATTTCAAAATCTCTTTGGAAGACTCTTATACATCCAGGGATTGGAACTACTATCTCCTCCAGAGACCCACCAAAGTACAAAATGTCAAACTGGAAGAAGAGCAACACTAAGGTAACTTGAGGTATCAGTCCCAGCATTTATAGAAATCGCTTCTAGATTCTTCACTGCTACAACAACCAGCCTGTCCATCCCGAATCACCACCGCTCAGTTTCCCCATCTATGCATAAGTCCAGCTAAGAAGAGCATTACCCCACATGACAGAATTGAAAACTGTCAAACTCAACAACTCTAACTGCACAATGATACCCCACTTATATAGTGCCCAGGCTAAGGGATATGCCAAGTGGTCCTTAGGCCATTGGGTTTCCTTCCGGCTCTGTGAAAGTTGGTGGGATTTTTTTTCTAGCAGTGGTTCTAAAAGTTCTTATAAGTAAGTCTGGAAGCACCACTTATGTTTTCTTTCCACAGCTGAATTCATGAAAAATTAGAGAATCTGAACTTATATCCCTTAAATATACAATATCCTCAGTCTTTTAGACATGTTGAAGATCTGTTAACCACCAACAGATGTGTTATAAAGCAGTTTTCTTTGGACTAAATTAAAGCTATTCATCCCCCAAATCCTTCTAGCTGTTTCAAGGTGTCTTGAGTCCAAAGCATAGTTAATTTAGTGTTTGCTCCACTGTGGTTAATTAAAATATGCTTTAGGTGGTTTAGCATATTTTCCCATACAACTTGCTCCCTTCCCTGAGTTGAACCATTTCCTTCCTTCCTTCCTTTCATTTCTGTGATTCACCCAACAATAGCTAGTTGAGAAGCCAAGGTGCACAGAATAACCACTGGCCAACTGATTGAAAAGAAATATTAATCCTTAATGTATTTTTCCAAAGAAAGTCACACTAAAGCATCCTTTTGTTCATTTTCTGTAAAAAGCTAAGAAATTGTGTCAAAGATATCTTCCCAAATGGACTTCCAGAGTGCTTTCTGACCCAGATGCAGGTGACAAAGCTAAATTTAAATTGAGTCAGAAGCTTCTGGACATTGCTCTTACTAAACAGCCTTGCAGCAAGCCGATCTAATGAAAATCAGATCTCATTCAGAGTGGGGAATTTGCTCTCCTAGATGAAACTAAATTGGTCCCATACGATCTATTAGCTCAAAAAGTAAAGGTCTTGTCTACACAGCACTAAATGAAGTGGTCAATGAATTTAGACAAAATCCCTAATAAAAAGAACAAATATTCTTTTGGAATTCAACTCCTTTTAGGGAACATATTGGACCGGATGACTCATTTTTATTAATGAGTTTCAGGCACACTTATTTCTTGATCAAATAAATCAACTGTTAATAAACAGATATATTTTAATACTTACTGTGTGTTCAGTTAGAACCATGTGGAGTCAGAAAGGAAATATGGAAGATATACAAGCCTGTTACAGAAGAAATAAGGCTTTCACATGATTTCAGTTTTCAAATATAAGTTATGATGCAATGTAATATATATGTTTGGAAATTTTTGGAGTATTTCCTTTTGCTGCCAAAAAGAAAAAGAAAAAAACCAAAGTTATTTCTGTTTTAGGTACCACCCCTAGCATAATGAATAACATATAGTAGGTGCTTAAGGAATATGTGTGGTATGAAAAAAACAAATGAATAAAGAGATGAATATTTTCTGACATACAGTTCATTAAGCTGAAGAGTCATAAAAATAAAAACATTCTCTGAAGTATTCATATACCTGATTCTAGATACTGCTCAATTTTCACCAAAATCTATGCGGACATGGAATTAAATCTTGCAGGTGCCCACTCAAGTTCTCAGAACTTTAAAATGACTTCATAAAAGAGGAATGCTATTTTCAATGACTTGGACCACACAAAATTCACCTAGTGGACAAATAAATATTTTGTCCCTGAAACTTACATGCATAGAATAGAAAAACACATACAAAGAGCAGTCCACAACAATTATTGTGCATTCCAGCAATCAAAAAAGAATTAAAATCTCAGCCACTGTAAATGACTCCAGAAAGCAAAGGAGAAAGACAACAGACCACAAGTTCCAACTCCCATGTCTGTGCCTTGAGGACCAAAATTAAAATATAAAGTATTTGCAGTAACTTCATAAGCCTCATCTCTTTTATCCAAGGACATCAGAGGTGATATCTGGCCATCTGGACCACAGCTTAGCACATCTTCTGCCTTTAGCTTCTATGATTCCCCAGGAAACCTGCTGCTTTAGTGTCTCAACATTAATTACACAGAAATATTTTTGAGTCAAGAAACCTCACAGAATTAAAAATGTGGCCCAAATGGCCACAGAAAAATGACTATTTCCAGCTAAATTTTCTAAGTGAAATTGGGTGTACTCAGTTTTCATCAACTGTATTTTTGAACAAAATATAAACTGTTGCAAATATTAATATTCATTACATCATTGTTTTAGAACAGTCTTTACAAAAAAAAAAAACAGGAAAAGACCTCAGTAAACTATAGATGGAACTATGACAAGCAGGAATGATTCAAAGGCAACTGGATAAGAAACAAGAAAGCTCCCTGCAATTCACTCTCAATTATCTGTAATAATATGGACAGGGAAATAGTCAGGAGACAGGTTTTTATTTCAAAATCATTTTATTATCATAATAGATTTTTGTGTATTATTTGGGCTTATTGAGTCTCTTTCAGAATAAGTAAGGAGGAAATACTAGTAAGACTAAATGTAAGAAGAATGGGGTTTATCAGTTCACTTGGGAAAATGCTGGTACATGCCAGTTTTCACTCATGGATAGGAAAACAACAAGAAAAAGCAATGAATCTTCACAACATTAATTTATTCAGTTTAAAGGGTTTCATAAATCCAAGATTATATCATCTCCATTTTTTGGTGTTCAAATGTCCTTTAATGAAATAACCATATGGAAAAGTTGCTAGTATTTTTTCCACATATACTTGAACAAAATACTAAAAAATGCAAAAAAAAGTTGACAATTCTATTTTATACCCAAAAAATATATTTTTGAGATTCTCTGGTCCATGAAATCCGACATCCAGGAGCCATCTAGGAGCTAGCTCAACATCTGTCCTACAACTTGTAGTTCTAGTATGCAATAAAAGATGAATGCAACATTTCCTTGATTCCTAACGTGACTGACCCATGAATACTGGAGTGTTGAAGGCTAGAAGTGTTTCCCCACTGTTTTCATATACTCAGTAGAGATCTAAGAATTCCCAATAAAGAAGGAAAGAACTATTCCAACAAAGAGTTTACAGTCTACTTAAAAAACAAAAAGTACCTACATGACCTAGAAGGAAAAAAACACACATAGGCATTGTCAGGAGGGAAATTGTATGTACAGGTTAGATCAATCAATCTGCTGAGAATTGAAAGTTTAATGTAAGACTGGATGTGAGACAAGAAATAATTTTTGAAAGAAGGGAGTGGTTTATGCTGGCTAAAAATCTACAGAGTGCTTTCTGAATAGCTAGAAAAGCCTTAAAAAAGAAAGAAATTATGGATAGAGTGATGGTGTTGTAAATGGAGAGGAAAGTGAAGTTACTGGCTCAGCTACCATGGATGAGGTCCTGAGAGGCAGGAGAAAGGATGCACCCAGAACCCCCTTGGAAGAAGGATTTATATACACACCCTGGAATGTAGGCATAACCTTATGGCAAACCAATGGCTCTTTTTTTTTTCTTTAAGAGAGGACAATTTCTGAATGGTAGAAGAGGGTGAGTGGTAGGGATGGAGTCTGATGTGAAACCAGGGTGGAGAGGGAGACTACTACTGGGCAGCCGTTTTCCTCATCCTTTCCCTCTCCAGTCCATTTTCATTAAATAGGTAGCCTCCATGCAGGTGCTAGGGGCATGGGGAAAAAAAAACACTGCTGTGCCATTACCTCTTCTCTGATCCCTTCCTTACCCCACATGGTATGGCTAATGATGTTTTCTGGTGTCATGGTGACCACCCCATCTCCCCTCTTATCAGTTTCCCTTCTTGGCCAGGTGTTTCCCTAATCCCCTAACCCCCCAGCCTCCTCTCTGCACGTTGCTGATGGTCCAGGCATGCCTCAAGTCCCATGCTTGAGCAATAAAGTGGAAACAAAACCTGGGTGTCAGGCAACCCTTTGTGTTCAGATTTGGAGGGTGGGAATCATGGGTACACTGTGGGGAAGGACAGAATGAAGTGGGGGGAGGTCACCCTTATAGTTCCCAGTCCAGCTTAAGTGTAGCATATGATATGGAAAAAGCAATGGGGCAACCCCACTGCAGCCCTCCTAAGCCCTGTGCAGCCTGTGGCTTTCTTTCCTGACACTTAAGAAGAGAAACGTGTAAATCTCTAGAAGTCTGAGAACTCTACTTGTTTGTTCTGAAGATTTGTATCTATGCCTCACTCTGATCTGGCAGAGGCATCTTTGTGCTTTTCTTGGTCTTTCTCTCTTTTTTCTTTTTTTTTTTTTTTTTTTTAAGAAAGAGGGACAAATGGAGAAACAGTCAATTTTTATTTAGTTTTTCATATGGCTTTCATTGATCCAACACTGTTAGTACATGGTGATGAGGTTTGAAGCCACATCCTTGTGCACGCCAGGCAAGTGCTATAACCAGTGAGCCACCCTTCCAATCCCCCTTCTTGGTTTCTTTTTTTTTTTTTTTTGAGCAACCTTGCAAGATTTTAACAAAACAATATAAAATGTGTATAAGATGTGTATATATTCTGGTCATTGCAACTGTCCCCAGGAGTGCCCCCCCCAATTACCCTCCCTTATCCCTCGCTTCCCCTTCCCACTATAACTCTAAAAAAAAGTATTAGATTGTAAAGCATTACATCTTATCTGGATTTAACTCATGCTACTAGACCAACTTTCTCATTGTCCAAGGTCTAGACCCCACCTCCACAGATGAGTGGAGAGAATCGACCCTTAGATCTCTGGGTTAAGCTGATTTTACTCATCATGATCTCTTCCATAACCATCCATTTACCCTCGAAGGCTGCAAGGTCATTGTTTCTAATTGCTGTGTAATATTCCATGGTATAAATGTACCACAGTTTTTGGATCCATTCTTCCTGTGAGGGACACCTGGGTTGTTTCCATAGCCTAGCAATAGTAAATTGTGCTGCTATGAACATCGATATTGCTGTGTCACTGTAATGTGCTGATTCCAAGTCCCCTGGAAAGATTCCCAGGAGTGGAATAGCAGGGTCGTATGGTGGAGTCATCCCTAGTTTTTTAAGGATTCTCCATACTGCTTTCCAGAGGGGCTGTACCAGTCTGGAGCTCCACCAACAGTGTGTTAGTGTGCCTATTTCTCCACAGCCCCTCCAGCATCTATTGTTGTTTATTTTCTTCATCTTTGCCATTCTGACTGGTGTAAGGTGATATCTTAGTGTGGTTTTCATTTGCATTTCTCTGATTACTAATGATTTAGAGCACTTTCTCATGTATTCATTGGCTTGATCAATGTCCTCTGGTGAGAAGTTTCTTGGTTTCTTAATGGGGTATAAAAACTAGTTGGTCATACCCAACTTCCTTTTTAGCCTTAATATTAGGAAAATGCTTGTGTGATGCTTTTCTACACATTACCCCTTGATTCCTATAGCATATGGGAGGCCCTAAGAGAAGCCAGAGAGGACAGGTTGATCATGCCAAGCCTCCTTCAGATGATCTTGGCTACAGTACAGAGTTTAATATAGTTGTGCCCTTATCTGCCTCCTGTGTGAGCTGTTCAGTCCTCCCCAAACTGTGATAAGGCACCCTTCCTACCCACATGCCTGTATACTTCGTCCAAAAGAAATGTTCCCACTTAAACATTTCTCTGAGTTCTATAAAATGGCTGGTGCTGGAGCCAAGACGAGAGAGAGAGAGAGAGAGAGAGAGAAACAGAGAGAAACAATTTTTTATTGAGTTTTTCACATAGCTTTCATTGCTCTGACACTTAGCTGTGAACATGGGTGCTGGGGGTTGAACCCATGTACTTGTACATGCTGGCAAGTGCTGTAACCACTGAGCCACCACTCCAGCCCCCAATGGCTCTTGAAATCAATCCAAGTGCCAGGTTCAATCAAGAATGAAGGAACCAAGAGGACCCAAAATTCATTCTCTCCTACCAGCCCGAACTTGCATCAAAAGTCCTTTGTTTTACCATTCAAATACAATTTAATAGAAGAACTAAAGGAAGTCTAATAGAGTAGAGAAAGCAGAAGGGGAGAGGAAAGGAAGAACAATAGGGAAAAAAGGAAGGGTCAAGGGGGAAAGGGAAAAATATATATTTCACCTCTATGAAACTAAATAATTCCCACACAATCAATATAAATGGGAACAGTTAAAAAAAATTTAAAGGGTGTTCAGCAGAAGTAAAGGACCAGGGGACAGGAGAAAGTGGGGAGTGCTGGGAGGGGAGCTATTAGTCAAATTATATTGTTATATTGAATGCATGTATGAATTGTGACAAATCCCATCATTATGTACAACTTTTATAGTGCATTATAGTTGTACATAATGATGGGATTTGTCGCCACATATTCCTAGATACACACAATACAGCCATATAATTTGGTCAATATTCCCTCCCTCCTGCACCCTTCTGCCTTCCTCTTCCTGTCCCCTGATCCCTTGCCTCTCTTCCAGGTCCTATATTATCTCTTAAAAAAAAAATGCACCAATTAAGAAAAAAGTTTCTGGAGTCCCACTAGAAGGTGCTCAGGACCCAACCAGAGCAGCCCCTGCTCGGGACCAAAGAGAGGAGGTTCCCCACCTAGAGCAGTCCCACCTACCTCATGACCAGAGTTACTCCTGTTTGAGTTATGCCAGAATGCACTCAGAACACAACAGGTAGGAACCCCATTTGGAGCATCCCTGCTCAGGACCAAACAGGGGAGGTTCCCTCCTGAAGCAGTCCTGCCTACCTGATTCTCTGTGTGCCTGTTAGGGCCTGTTTTAGTCTCTCTAAAGGCTCTCAGGACACGACCAGTAGGACCCCGTTCAAAGCAGCCACTGCTCAGGACCAAACAGGGGAGGTTCCCTACCTGGAGCAGACCCATCTACCTGACTTGTGTGCCTGTCGGGGCCTATTTGAGTCCCACTGGAAGGCGCTCAGGACACGACCAATAGGACACTGTCCCCCCCCCCCATTCAGAGCAGTCCTTGTTCAGGACCAACCAGGGGTGGTTCTCTTTCTAGAGAAGCACCACCTACCTGATGCCTGGAATTCCACTAGGTTCAGATTTGCAACCTTGAGCTTGGAACCAAAAGGTAGAGCAGCACAAGGACCCAGGTAGAAGTAGCATCTGGAAGAGGGTGATCATCAAAGAGTTGGTGACTGGTTTGACCCTTTGACTTGCAAGGAAAAACCATGGGGAGAACTGCCTACTTTCCCCTCAGGAAATCTCAATTCAGAGATCCAGAAGAAGCTCTTCAAAAATGAAGAATCCAACAAGGAGAGGTTCACCTCAAACCCAAAACTCCCCTAAAAAGGAGGCCATGGATAGGGGTTGAGATGAAAACTTTGAAAATATTATCAATGATCGCATTACTAAAAGGAACAAAGAGCTAAAAGAAGATATAATGAAGGGACTAAGTGAGAAAACTCAAGAGACGAAAAATGCTATTATCAAAGAAATAGACATATTCCAAAAGGAAGTAACAAAGCTAAAATATGCAGTCAATGACATGAGAGGAACCATGGAAGAATTTAATAATAGACTAACTTCTATAGAAAACAGAACCTCAGCTCTTCAATAAAGAACTTCTGACAACGAGGACAGGCTCAGCAAGCTACAGTGCACAGATAACAAAAAAGAAAAAAACTCACAGAATATGAACAGAATTTTTTAAATGTGTGGGATGAAATGAGAAGAAACAATTTAAGAGTAATTGGGATACAGGAAGAAACTGAAACACAAACGAATGGGATAAAGAACATTCTCTAGGAAATTGCTAAATAAAATTTTGCCAATATAAAAATAGTCAGATATGCTCATCCAGGAAGCTTAAAGGATGCCCAGTAAGCCTAATCAAATGAGAAGCTCACCAAGACACATCATATTCAAAATGTACAAGAGGGAAATCAAGGAAAGAATGTTGAAAGTGGCAAGGGAGAAACACTAAATCACATTCAGAGTCAAACCAATAAGAATCTCATCTGACATTTCAATTCAGACTCTGGAAGTGAGAAGATCATGGAATGAGATCTTTCAATGTCTGAAAGAACACAACATGCAACCAAGAATACTATACCCAGCAAAACTCAGCTTCAAATTTGAGAGAGAACTATGAACTTTTTATGATAAGAACAAACTTGCAGCATTCATGAACAGAAAGCCAGCATTACAAGAATTCTCAAAGATAAACTTCAGATAGAAGAAGAAGCTAACATACCTCAAAACCCAGAGAGGAAATTCAATAAAAGTACATGCTATCAATTGACAACAAAGACAGCACAGAACTTATTAATAAAACACAATGACTATGAATCCAAACCACATAACTATTCTAACACTAAATGTGAATGGTCTCAACACACCAATCAAAAACACAGACTAGCAGATTGGATCAAAGCACAAAATCCAACAATATGCTGCTTACAGGAAACCCACAGATTAAGGGTGAAAGGATGGGGAAAAATCTACCAGGTATACAGCCCAAGAAAGCAAGTTGGAGTTGCAATTCTTACATTCAATAAAGTGGATTTCAAGAATAAATTAATCAAAAGAGATAAAGAAGATCAATAAATCCTAGGAAAGGGAACAGTACAACAGGTAGAAATAACCATAGCAAATACATATTCTCCAAACACAAATGCCCCCAACCATGTAGAAAAATTACTCCAAGATGTAAAACCACTTGTGGACCTCAACACAATAGTACTGGGAGATTTTTAACGCTCCTCTATCACCAATAGACAGATCATCAAAGCAAAAAAAAAAAATCTCCAGTCTAAACAACATCATAAATCAAACAGACTTAACAAACATCTACAGAATATTCCATCCCAAATTGGTAGAGTGTACCTTCTTCTCAGCAGCACATGGATCCTTCTCCAAAATAGATCATGTTCTAGTTCACATAGGAAATCTGAGCAAATATAAAAAAGTAGATATTATTCCATGTATCCTATCAGACTATGATGCCATGACCGTAATAATTAATGACAAAAACCATGCCACAAAGCACACATATATGTGGAGACTGAAGAACACCCTATTAAATAAAAAATGGATCCAAGAAGAAATGAGAACAGTAATTAAAGAATCCTTGGAAGCAAATGAGAATGAAGACACAACATATCGAAACCTCTTGGATGGCATTAAAGCATTCCTAAGGGGAAACCTTATTCTACTGACTGTCCACGTTAAGAATCAGGAAAGATCCCTAACAAATAAACTTATGCTCCAACTCAACTCTCTACAAAAGAAGAATACTATAACCCCAAAGCCAGCAGAAGACAGGAAATAATAAGATCAAAGATGAAATCAATGAAATTGAGAACAAAAAAAACAATAAAAAAGAATCAATGAAACAAAGAACTTGTTCTTCGAAAAAAAATAAATAAAATTGATAGATCCCTAGCTAATCTAACTAAAAGAAGAAGAGAATCAAAACAAATCAACAAAATCACCAACAAAAAGGGGGTGATCACCACTGATCCCCTTGAAATCAAATAGATTACCAGAACATATTTTGAAAAACTATAAATCCTCTAAATCAGATAATCTGGGTGACATGGACAAATTTCTAGACACATACAACATCCTCAAATTGACACAGGATGAAACTGAAATCCTAAATAGACCAATAACAGGCACCAAAATCCTTAGAGCAAGCAAAAGTCTTCCAAAGAAGAAAAGCCCAGGACTTGATCGATTTTTAAAACTTGGCAGAGTTTTACCACACCTTTGAAGAAGAGCTAACACCTCTCCTTATTAAGTTATTCTAAGAAATTGAAAAAGAGAGAACTCTCCCAAACACCTTTTATGAAGCAACCATAACTCTGATACCAAAACCCAACGAAGATACATCAATAAAAGAAAACTACAGACCAATATCCCTCATGAATATTGATGCAAAAATCCTTAATAAGGTACTTGCAAACAACATTCAAAAACACATCAAGAAAATAATTGATCATGAACAAGTGGGCTTCATTCCAGGTATGCAAGGCTCGTTCAACATATGCAAATCAAAGCATATAATTCATCACTTAAACAGAATTAAGGACAAAAAACATATGATCATCTCAATAGATGCAGAAAAGACCTTCAATTAAATCCAGCACCCATTTATGCTCAAAACTTTTGAGAAAATAGAAATCAAAGGAACTCATCTTAACTTTGTAAAGGCCATATATGCCAAACACTCAGCTAGTATAATACTAAATGGAGAAAGGTTGCAAGTATTTCCACTGACTCAGGAACAAGACAAGGCTGTCTACTTTCACCACTTTTATTCAATATAGTTCTCAAGACCCTGGCTGGAGCAATCAAGTAATAGAAAGAAATCCAAGGGATAAGAATAGGAAGGGAGGGGCTGGAGTGGTGGCTCAGCGGTTATGGTGCTTGCCCAGCATGCGCAAGTACATGGGTTCAAACCCCAGCATCCACATCCACATATACAACCAAGTGTCAGAGCAACGAAAGCCATGTGAAAAACCTCTCTCTCTCTCTCTCTCTCTCTTTCTCTCCTTTAAAAAAAAAGAATAGGAAGGGAGGAAGTCAAACTATCCATTTTTGCTGGTGACATGATCCTATATCTGGAAGATTCAATAAACTCCACCAGAAAACTACTACAGCTTATAAACAGATTTGGCAACAGAGCAGGCTACAAGATCAACACCAATAAATCAATAGCTTTCCTATATGCCAACGATATTAGGGCAGAAGAAGAAATTAGGAAATTGGTCCCATTTCACAATATCCAATAAAAGAATAAAATACTTGGGAATTAATCTAACAAGAGAAATATCTGCAAGAAAATTATGGAACACTGAAAACAGAAATTGCACAAGACCTGAGAAAATGGAAAGATGTTCTGTGCTCTTGGTTAGGCAGAATTAATATAATTAAAATGGCCATTCTGCCAAAAGTACTATACAGATTCAATGCAATCCCTATCAGGATTCCAATGTTATTCTTTGTAGATACAGAAAAAGCAATTCTCAAATTCATTTGGAACAATAAGAAACCCAGAATAGCCAAAACATTACCAAGCAAGAAAGATAAAACAGGTGGTTTTGCAATACCAGATCTAAAATTATACTATAGAGCTGTAGTATTAAAAACAGCATGGTACTAGTATCAAAATAGGAATAAAGACAAACGGAATATAATAGAAGACTCTGAGACAAAGCCCCAAATCTTTAGAGATCTGATCTTTGACAAAGGGGGTCAAAATATAACATGGAGGAGAGACAGCCTGTTCAACAAATGGGGCTGACAAACTGGACAGCCACTTGCAGAAAATTGAAGTTAGATCCTTATCACTCACCTTGCACAAAATCAAATCTAAATGGATCAAGGAATTAGGAATTAAACCAGCTACCATACACCTGCTAGATGAAAAATTAGGGCTAACATTCCAGCATATAGGAGTTGGCAATGACTTCCTCAACAAGACTCTTAAAGTGAAAGAATTACAGTAAAAAAAAAAATCAATGAACAGGATGCCATTAAACTAAAAAGTTTCTGTACAGCCAAGAAAATAGTCAAAACAGTTAGGAGACTACCTACAGAATCATAGCCTGTGATCCCTCTGACAGGGGACTAATATCCAAAATTTATAAAGAACTTAAAAAACTCAATATCAAAAATACGAACAATCCAATCAATAAATGGGCCAGAGAGCTAAACAGAAACTTCTCAACAGAGGACATTGAGCAAGCCAATGAATACATGAGAAAGTGTTCTAAATCACTGGCAATCAGAGAAATGCAAATCAAAACTACATTAAGAATTCTCCTCACTCCAATCAGACTGGCAAAGTTGAAGAATACAAACGATAACAAATGCTGGAGGGGTTGTGGGCAGATAGGAATATTAGCACACTGTTGGTGGAATTGCAAACTGGTACAGCTGCTCTGGAAAGCAGTGTGGAGACTCCTCAAAAATTTAGGGTTTGATCTACCATATGACCCAGCTATCCCTCTCCTGGGCATTTTTCCAGAGGAGTTAGAATCAGCACATTACAGCGACACAGCAAAATCTATGTTCATAGCAGTTCAATTTACAATAGCTAAATTAAGGAACCAACCCAGTTGCCTCTCACTGGATGAATGGATACAAAAGCTCTGGTGTGTGCATGCACACACACACACACACATACACACACACACACACAATGGAGTTCTACTCAGCTATTAGAAACAATGATATTGCATCCATTGAAGGTAAATGGATGGCAATGGAAGAAATCATGTTGAAGGAAGTTAGCCAAACCCAGAGAGTCAAGGGCCAAATATTTCCCTCATTTGTGGTGGCTGGAGCTAAACTCAGGGTTGGGGGGAAAGTAGATAAACTCATGGATTAGAACCATAGAACAAAAATGCAATATGTTAATATTTGTGATATACAGTTGCAAGATACTGCATAAATATTCCAACAAGCTATACTGCATCCCTTTACAAAAATGTAAATCCTATTGCCAAATATATCAAAGAATAACAAGGAATGATAGGAATGGAGGAGAAGGGGAAATGTTGGAACTGAGATAAAACAAGGTATATTCCAAGCATTTATAAGTCTGTCACTGTATATACCATAGTCATGTATATAAAAAATGTTCTTCATATGTATAAGAAGTATTTCACCGTAGTTGAGTTTTTTAGGAAAATACAGGACCCAAAAGAGAGGCAAGGGATCAGGGCACAGGAAGAAGTAGGTAGAGAGGTATGGGGTGGGGGGGATAGTGACCAAATTGTATTGCTATATTGTGTGCATCTATGAATATGTGACAACAAATCCCATCATTATGTACAACTATAATTCACTAATAAAAAAATTTTAAAAAAGAAAAATGTTCCTTGTACCTTGTTGTATTGATCAAGAAAAGTCTTAAAGGCAGCAAGCCCCATTATGACTCTGTCAGCATAATTCATGGAAGAGATGAGTCAAGCATAGTGTGGGTTATGCTGTGTCACAGGAGCTGTGTTATCCTCAAGAGGGTCATCATCAGTTCTTAGGGAGGACATGTGTGAAAAAAAATCAGACAATAAATTGATTTCCAAAACTCCAATCTACATGATAAAAATACTAATTCTCAGAATCTCCCTAATGGGAGAAATTATTTTTCCCACATTTTTATTGGTGCATTATAGCTGTACATCATGATGGAGTTTGTTGTTTTATATTCATGCATACACATAATATAACAATATAATTTGGCCAATATCCCTCCCAAACTCTTCCCCTGTCCCTGAACTTCTCTTACTCCCTCTCACCCACTGGTTGCTTTCTTCTACTGATCTCCCTTTGACTGTTATTTTTTTTTTTTTACTTCTTCAGTTTTTATTTATTGTGTGGGGACTATTTATCATCTTAGAGGCACAAAATATACTTTTTATCCACCCCTTTTTCCTTCCACTTTCCTTCCCATCCTTCCTCCCCTCTCCCCTTCACTTTATTCTAATAGACTTCCTTTAACTCATCTATTTATTTATACTTGGATGGTTCTTTGTGTAATCTTGTCCTTCCATCCCCTTTTTCTTTATTTTACTCTTTTCTGAGTATGAGAGAAAATACTTTACCTTTGAGTTTCTGAATTTGGATAAGTTCACTTAACATGATATTCTCTATTTCCATCTATTTACTGGCAAAGGTCATAAATTCATTATTTTTAGTAGCGGAGTAGAATTTCATTGTATATTTTTACCAAAGTTTCTTAATCCATTCATCTAATGATGGGCATCTGGGTAGTTTCCATAATTTAGCTATTGTGAATTGTGCTACTATAAACATTGATGTGGCTGTGTTGCTGTAGTATGCTAATTTTAGATCTTGTGGGAAAATACCCAAGATTGGGACAGCTGGGTCGTATGGTGGTTCCAAATTTTTGAGGAAGGGAGACACTCTTTTAATTAAATTAACTAATTCATTAACTTGAATTTTAATTAGACCTTTTTCCCTTAGATAATAATGAAAAAGAAGTTTAGAAACATTCATCTGGATCTAGAAATAGCCCCAATTATAGCTTTGCTAATGACATGTCACACATGCATTTACTAATAAAGATTGTCTATGTTGTCTCTGGCTCCCAATTTCAGCATTATTTTCCCCTCCAGTAGTGTCCCCAGTTCTAGAACATATTTTGTTTTTTGCACTCAGGAAAATATTTGCCATATGAATCATCTATATACATTAGGGAAAATTAAGGACAAGTGTTGTCCTTTACAAGCATATTGACATTGTAAAGTTTTTTATCAGGTAATGGAATGAAAGGGATTTCTCCATTGTTAACCTTCATAATCATCACATCAAGGAGCACATCCCTGCCTGTTCTCATATGAATGAGAAAGCATTCTTTCAGATGTGCCAGGTTGTCACTGCCCTTTCTACAACAGAGATAATCCTCAATTTACAGTGGGATTATTTCTGTATAAACCCAAGATAGCTGAAAATACCCTAAGTAAAAACTGCATTTGATACTTTGAACCTATGAACATGAAACCTTCCCAACACAGTACACTGTAGAGTATCATTTGTTGACCTTCTGATTTAATGGCTGACTTGGAACCACTCTCAAGGCCTTCATCCAGCACTGCAAGAGCCTTGTACCACCTATCACTAGCCCAGAGAAAAGATCAAAATTCAAAATAAAATTTCCATAAAAGGTATAGTGCTTTTGGACTTTTGTAAAGTAAAAAAAAAAAATCATAGGTCAAACGATCGCAAGTAAGAGACTATACTTAGATTTCATTGCTCGAATATGCCAAGATGCAGGACCCAGAGGGCATTATGACCAACAGAGAATAGGTATAAGGTAGTAACTACAACTCATCAAGAACTTACAGTATGCCAGGTACTATTCACATCACTGTATATGGTCAATTCTATGAATCCTAGAACAACTCTATCAAGCAAGTACTATTATCAACACTCCTATAATAGAGATACAGAAATTGAAGAAGAAAAATTAAGCTGTATGCCAGACTACATGTCCAACAAGTACCAGAGCCAATATTTAAACCCTGCCAAATTTTTTCTTTTTTTTTAAAGAGAGAGGGACAGTGAGAAAGACAGAGAAAGGGAGAAACAACTTTATCAAGTTTTTCACATGGCCTTAGTTGCTCTAACACTTAATTGTGTACATAGTGCTGGGGTTTGAACCCGGGTCCTCGTGCTTGCCAGGCAAGCGCCGAAACCACTGAGTCACCTCTCCAGCCCCAAGCCCTGATAATTTGACTCCAGAGTCCACTCCTTAATGCATTCCACAAAACTACCTTGGCAACTGATTCAGGGTAAGGTCTCCAGAGTCTGACAGATCATCCTTCAAATCCTGTCTCTACCATTTCTCACCTGAGTGACCTTAAATGAACTACTCAGCTTCTCTGAACCTCCGTTTCTTTAATTTGCTCATCTCATGAGATTAATTTTTTAAAGAGAGGACAGAGAGAGAGAGAGAGAGAGAGAAAGAGAGAGAGAGAGAGAGAGAATAAATTTTTATTGAGTTTTTCACATGGCTTTCCTTGTTCTGACATTTAGTTGTGTACGTGGGTGCTGGGGTTTCAACCCATGTACTCGTGCATGCCAGGCAAGTGCTGTAACTGCCAAGCCTCTGCTCCAGCCCCTCATGGGATTATTATAAGTCATAAATGTGAATTCTGCCCGGCCAAATAAATCACAATCTAAATCAGGAGTGATATTGTCAAGGTGTCAGTTCTTCGCAATTTGATCTATAGATCCAATGCAATTCCAGTCAAAATCCCAGCAAGTCATTTATAGTTATTGAGAAACTGGTTCTGAAGTGTATATGGAGAAGCAGATGATGCTGAATAAGCAACACAATTTTGATGAAGAAGAACTAAGCCAAGCTAGAGGATTGACACTTCCTGACCACAAGACTTACTAGAAAGCTTAAGGAAACAGGACAGCTCCATACAGAGAAGAATGAATTCACAGATCAATGGAACAGAGCAGAGAGCCTAGAAACAAACCTACATAAGTAATCAATGGATATTTAACAAAGCAGCAAGGGAATACAGAACAGGAAAGACAGTTATATGGGGAATTTCTGTTCCTTCTGCTCCACCTTGCTGTGGACATAAAACTTTTCTAAAAATAATAGTCCATTTGAAAAGTGGCCGGGGAGGAGGGAGAGGATAGGCTTAGAGAAAAGATGAGGAATAGCAGTCTTCTCTGTTTACAATCTTCTGATCCCAAGGCTTACAGAATTGCATATAAGGTGCTTGACAATGGAGAGAACAAAGCAGAATTTCCAGATCCTTTAGATCGAAAGAGAATTCACTCAGGAACACTGTCAGCCAGCACCTCCCAGACAAGCTTAGAGAAAAATGCTGAACACATCTGGTTGACCAGCTGTACTGGTGACCAGAACTGCTGAGACCTCACCTTCCTGGTTTGAGGTCCTCCCCCAGAGCCAGCCCTTCTACAGAGACCCAGTTTCCACTTCTCCTCCTCGTCCATGGCTTCCTGGATATATGAGATGAAATAGAAAGGGTGTACTCTTGTAGAATTCCTATAACAATATCAGACACAATATACATCACTTCAACACAAATGGTCACAAACCCCTGAGCAGTTACAGGAGTGAATGTTCTAAAAATGCAAGGAAACCAGGAAGCTGTGCTTCCTGGAATTAAACACAGGCCAAAAACATGCTCACCTGGTAGCCTCAAACATATCACGGGATTTGGAGGTGCTGCCAAGAGCCAAGATGAAAAAGAATTAAACAAGAGGAGAGAGGGGAGATAGATCAACATTGAACTCCAGGACCAGAGTTAAGGCAAATTATTCACCTGACCCACCCTGTGGCACCTTAGAAACCAGAGGCTGCCTCCAAATGCAATCCAACTGCTTTCCCTGATGTGACTGCATCCATGATTTGCTGCACTTCCTAACGTGGAGCTGCTCCATCTGTGATGTCATGTGTTTTCCTGCAAACTCAGTTAGACCCTGGCCAGGAAAATTGTGTGAGGAAAGAAAAGCATTAGGCCTCTTACTGTTCTCTCTTAGGTTAGTCAAAGCATTTGAATCCCATACAATTGTCTTTAAAAAAGAAAAAAACTATGCATACAAAATAACAAGTTCCAAATGTTGTCTTTTTTTAAGGTATGTTTGTTTCAAATCATATGTTTTTAATCTGTGACAAAACAGCCCAAGTTATAATTATTTCAATTCCACACATTATCCAAAAGCCAAGAGATAACATGCAGAAGTGATGAATGCGTTATTGGTGATATATGGAGTCAATCTGTTGATTCAAGACAAATGGAGTCACACAGAAAAAGAAGAAATGGTGAACAACAGATCCGATTTGCACTACGTCTGCTCATAAAACAGATCAGTTCCAAGTTCTCCTTTGAGAGAAGCAAAGGATCTCTGGTGTTAGTCATTTACAACTCAGCATAAATTTTAATTACTTAAACCCTAAACTTTGTTTGTATTGAAACCTTACCTGCAATTGGTAAATAAAAGATTTTTTTCTAGCTATTGAGGGAACTTGAAACCTCAAAGGACAGTTAAAATAAATGTGGAAGAATGAGATATTGATTTAACCAAGAGAAAAAGGTGGTTACTGCTTGCTGCCCCAGCATATGCACCTGCTGTTGGTCTACCTTGCCCTCTTCTTTCCCAGTTGATGGATTCTACAAATATTCAAATAAAGCAAGGAAAGAACCTGGAATTGCCCAGTAAATAGACACTGCTGGTTATCAAAGAGATATATATAGAGAGAGAGACAGACAGACAGTCTGAAAAAATCCACAATATGTTTAAGAAAAAGGGACCTACCAGGAGTTTTTATTTATATATTGTGAATGTTACTAGCATTAGTGACTCATCAGTCATCACCCATAGGACCTAAGGCAGAGTGCCTTCTTTTATGAAATCTTCTCAAGAATCAGACTCTGAGAAAAAAATCACTGCATGGTATGCCTCTGACAGGGGGCTAATATTCAGAATATACAAAGAATTCAAAAATCCAAATACCAAAAGCACAAGTAATCCAAATAATAAATGGGCTAGGGAATTAAACAGAAACTTCTCTACAGTGGAAGTCCAGAAAGCCAATAAATATATGAGAAAATGTCCTACATCACTAGCAATCAAAATAATGCAAATCAAAACTTCACTGAGATTCCACCTCACTCCAATCAGAATGGCAAAAATGAAGAATACAAATAATAACAGATGCTAGAAGGGTTGTAGGGAGAAAGGAACACTAACACAATGCTGGTAGGACTGCAAACTTGTACAGCCACTCTGGAAAGCAGTGTGGAGACTCCTCAAAAAACTAGGGATGGAACTATCTTATGGCCCAGCTATCCCACTCCTGGATATTTTCCCAAAAGAGCTAGAATCAGCATACTACAGAGACACAACTACATCAATGTTTATAGCAGCTCAATTTACTATAGCTAAACTATGGAACCAACCCAGATGACTCTTGCTGGATGAATGGATTAAAAAACTGTGGTATATATATACAGTGGAAGTCTACTCTGCTATTAGAGAAAACTATGAATGGAAATGGAAAAAATTATGCTGAGTGAAATATCCCAAACTCAGAGATTCAAGAGCCCAATGTTTTCTTTCATATGTGGAAGCTAGAGTAAAATCTAAGACAGATTGAAAGTTAGTTAAGCTCAAAAATAAACTCAACATAGGTGAATCTTCATATAAGCAGAGAGAACCATAACTATGAAGTATGAGGGGGGGTGGTGAAGAAGGGAGGGAGACAAGGAGGGGAGGGAGGGACAAGGGGACTTATCTGTACAACAAGGAATATTCAACTCCATTAGAAACCTAACTATACACAGGCAGGCAGAAAAACTCAGAAATATCAACAATTATTATACACACATATGTTCATTTCAAACTGTAGTATAGTGGGATTACAGAGGAGACATGAGTTCAGGGAATGGATAAAAGGAGGTAAATCCTGGTCTAGGATCAGCCTTAATTTACTATCTCACTAAGTCAGTATCCACACATGCATGAATATGTAACAACAATTCCCTCCAATATGTAAGACTGTGTCAAACAAATATTAAAAAATTATTTTAAAAAATCAGACTTTGAAAGATTTTTTGTTTGTTTTACCCTTGTTAAGTATTGTCCATATTTCAATGCATATTTTATAATAGAGAAACTTACACAATGATTGAGAAGGTCTTGATTTAGCTAATTCAACTGCTGAGATTTATGCCATTTCACTAGTTATTAGCTATACAGCTATAAACACACATAAGCTATGGGACTTAGTGAAGTGCTATAGACAATGTATACTTTCTTATAAACTCTGTACTGTCCATTGAAATGTATATTTTAGGGAAGAATGCAAGAAAGAAACATACAAATCATTGTTTAGATTGGACTCTGGAATCTTGAATTTCTCCTCTTTCCCTAGTACCATTTTGACTCCTCTCACAGAATGAACCTCCACCTCCACCTAGAGACCACACCAACCATGCTGAAATCACCTCTGGGCCACTTCTGAAAAGGACTTCCTTTCCACAAAAGAAAGGAAACAGAAATAGTCAAAAATGTCAACATGAATCAAGAGTTTTTGAATGGAAGTGAAAAGATTGTGTGTAATTTTCTCTTAATTTAACTCAAGTAGACCTGGGTTTTTCTCTGTGTGGTGAATAACCTGGCATTTTCCTATTTATAAGTGAGCTTCCAACAGGCACCCTGGCACAGGGTACTCAAACTTGCATCTTTATTTATTTATTTATTTTGATTCTACAATGAAAGAAAACACCACAGTTATGGAAAGGGAAATTAATAATTAATTGAAAAATCTTTAAAAGAACCAAACTTATTTCAAGATTGTACAAATCCCAGTGTATTTGAGATTGGGCTTTAAGCATACCATATCTCATGAAGTTTTGTGGTGGAAATGAGATTGATAAAGGAATACTCCCTGATATGAAACCCAAATTCTCCATGAGAAGAGAAATCTGACTCAGGTTGCTCATGGAAGTAATAAACTCAGCCTGATAGAAATCAAATTTCCAAGGAATTGTATCCACAGTGAATGTGTCTATTCTCTGGGATAGAAAGGAAAATAATTTATAGAAATATATTCCAGAAGAAAATCACACCAGTACTTGAAAAAAGACATCTTCCAACCCTAAAAAGAGGTGACTAAAATAAACACTAAATTCTTGCAGTGTTTACATGAAATAAAAAACCAATTATAGAACTTATTACAAAAATTTAATTTTATTCTTGTCTGTATGCTAGTAATATTTATTGAGTACCTACAATAAGCAAAATATGATCCCAAAGAATGCCACACTTAAGAAGGAAAATAAGACAAAGTCCCTCCTAGTTTCAGTAGTTAAAATTAAAAAGTTACTGAAACACCTCAGCAATTCTGAGCTATTATAAACATTTTCTGAATTCACAATAATTTTATGCTGTAAAATATAAATAAACAAGTTCAATCTGAAGGTGTTTCCCATGGTGTCTGCATTGGCATAAATGTTGCTTAGCAGATATTCTGCACCCTCAGACAAAGTCAAATAATTTGTAATGTGTCTAAAGTGTTTGTTAGTTTTAATTTACCCAGAATTCAATTATGTTCACATGGAGAAAGTTTCTAGTGAAAAAGCAACTCTCTTAAGTAAATAAGGTAAATATTTTAATGATGTTTATAAATTTTAGTTTGCTAACACTATCTTCTTACTAATAGTTCAGACGTAAACATAAGCTTCCATAAAATTATCATCAATTTTTAAACTACTGGATTCCTATTCAATAAACTGTAATTTGCATAAAAATCATATGCAACTTCCAAAATAAGAATAAAATAACAGCTAACGTTTTTTTAGTATTTATTATATGCCAGCCACTATGCTTATACACTGATATCATTCAATCATCAAAACAACCTCTAAGAAGGTATTCTAGTCTTCCCTGTTTTAAACCAGTCAAGAACCATTAGTTTATGGGCTCAAACAACCTACCCTCCAAACAAGAAAGGTTAACAGATATTATATTGATTTGTCACTTTAGAAAACAACCTCAGCACATTTAAAGAAAAACTGAATGCCCAAGAAAAACTTTCTAACATTTTGTTGCTAGTCATACAAATAGAATCTTATTTTAAATAATAATGTCATCCTTTCTCTTCTATTTCACAATTTTAATACCATGGTCAACCTACAAACATGTGTTCCTGGAGACAGCCTGGCCAGAAATTACCTTCTTCCTGGCCATGGTGTCCTCATTTGCCTGGTCTCCCAGCTTTGCAACCCTCCTGCCTGGTTTCTGCAGCATCTTTTTCTTCCCTCTTGTTCCTTGTCAGTCTCTGGTTTATTCAGTCACAGCCCCAAGAATGGCATATCAGCAGTACCCACCTTTCTGTTCATTCCTTTCTAATGATTTCTTTTCTCCTCAGTTAATACTAAATGAGCCTTTACATACACACACACACACACACACACACACACACACACATACACACTAATTGTACACATTAATGAGATTCAGTGTGACATTTCCATACATACAAACAGCATGCCATAATCATATCCAACAGCCCTTCTTCCACCCTTGCCCCCAACTACTTTCCAGCACTCTACCCAGTTCCTAGTAATCACTCTTCTACTTTCAGGTTCCACATGTGAAAAAGAACATGGAGTACTTGTCTTTCTGTGCCTTATTTCATTCAACATGGTGTCCTCCAGTTCCACCCATTTTGCTGCAAATGGCAGCATTACTTTCTCCTGTGTAACTAATACTCAATTGTGTATACATACATTCATATTTTCTTTATCCATCCACTTGTTAATGGACACCTAAGCTGATTCCATATATTAACTAATGTAGATAATGCTGCAATAAATGTAGCCAGGTAAGCATCTTTTTGGCATCCATGCAGGCCTTTTAAAGATAATCCACAATGGTTTTCTTCCATGGACGATTGGCTTGCTGAATTCTGGTTCCTGCCCTCATTCTGATTCTTCCTCCTTGCACCTTTGAATATAATCTTGCCTGCCCTCCCCACCTACCTCCCTGCCCAGCTCATCCACACATACCAGTAACCTCACTCCAGACTCTCTAACATCCCACTCCCAGCTAGCCTATATAGGTCCCCTCACAGGCTCCACACACTCATGATTCCCACCAACCTTGATCCCACTCCTTCTCCTATGTTCTTTAGGGGACCTTCTCACAAGTCTAAATGACACAAGTCACCCCAGATCTCCATTCACTAGTTTCAACATACTTTTCCTCCCAAATAGTTCATGAATCCACCTCTATCTTCTCTAACCCTCTGACTACAAAGCTATGGACAGCAGTGACCATCACCAGACCATTACTACTGCCTCATAATGACTTCTCTAACTCCAGTCCTGACCTGAGGAACTCCACCCTCCACTGCCACCGGGTTGTTCCTAACCTGCGAAACCTGCTTATGCCAGCCCCTGGGCCAGAAACTGCTGGTGGCTCCTCATCAACTGCCCATCTCAGCAATTTCCATCATTGCCCATAACACGCTTTACATTTCACAGGATCAGATTGGCACCTGTTCTCCCTACTCTCTAGCCCTTCTATTGCTTGGTGTTCTTCCTCCTGCTTGGAATACCCTCCCTTTGTCCATTAGTCCCAGAGAGGGTTAGAAATAGACTCAGGAAAACCTTCCTGAAGGAGAAGAAAGATACCTTTCAAATGAAAGTCATAAAATAGAACACCACCCACACAAAGTCGTGGGCACGCAGCTTGGATCAGCCCAAGCTAATCTCACCTGCAGAAATATGGTTCCAACTAATCCTTTGAATAAACTATCTTACACTGAAAACTATATTTTTAAGTGCCCGTTTTATTGCCATGTTTCTAAATTCCTTGGAGGAAGACCATGTTTTAGGCCATTTCATATTCCTGCTGTCCACCACAGTAAAGCACTTTTCACATGATAAATATCCAATAACTGCCTGGGGATGTAACCAGACAACATTTATCAACAGAGTTCCAAAGCAAGTGCCTCACCTGTCCTCTGGGTATGAAGCCAGTCTCTCTAATGAATAGGACGTCTCTCGGACATCCCTTTTATGAGAAAAACAGATGTACATTGGGATTTGAATGGAAAGCAAGATTCAATGGTTCAGATCTCAGACCCTGGCCCCACATACCTTAACTTGTTTTATCCCCACCACTACCCTCAGAACTAGAGCTATTGCTGCCTTCTCATAGGCCAGGCTTCTGAGGCACAGAGAGAACCTGTTGAAACTCAACAATTAAAAGCCAGACTATGGAATCAAGAACCTGACTCCAAAGCACTCAAGGGGACTGCCATGCAGTGGCCAGGATGACTGCTGCCACCTTCTAAACATTCAAAGTATTACTTGACAGTTTTGATGCTGAATTCTAACTACAGAACATGTGAAACCCCACCCCCACCCCACAAAATAAAACCTCATCTCAAAGACCAACATACAGGACAAATATGTACAGTTAAAGTTTTATACTTTAATACAATTTTTGATGAAGGACTTCAGTCAAGAATTTGTCCTTTTCCACATCTGATTGATTATAATTAATGACTATATCATGCCAAGAGTGTGGAAATATTAGGGTAAAAAAACTGACAGAACCTTTCTGTAGATGTAGGAATAAGCTTCTGTTAGGTTAAGATTCAGAAGCATCATAGCATTTAATGTCCCATTGGGCTTATAAGAGTGAATAGTTTCATCTGTATAGGATGCACTTGAAGAATTTACGATCCATGGCCTCCATCTCTTGTAAGTCCTTGTTCTCCAGGGTCCCTGCCACCAGCCCAGGAAGTAGGGGTGCTCTAGCTTCATATCCTCAGAGTCAAGTTCTTACTGCAGAAATGCAGAAAGTTACTGCTAGGATTAGTTTTCTTAAATATTTTACACATGGAACATTATACATATAAAATGTATATGCAAGCTGTAAAGACATAATAAAATAAACTCCAACATACTAAAATTTATGTGGTATAAACTCAGTTTTGAAGGTTCAAAATGCAATTTTGAATCTTCGGAAGACACGATGGTTTTGAATCTCAAAGCTCTGAATCTTTTGCATTGTTTGAGTCCTGGCTTGATTAATAAATAAGAAGTCCTGGTTTAAACTTGGTGATGAGTTTGTTGGTCCAGACTCAACCAAGATTTTAAGACACAGGAGACTGGAGAAGAGTTAGAGAGGCAGCAAGATTAAGATGCTGGTAACAACTTCTGAACACTTGTGGGCCTATGTCCTCTGTCATCTTAGCTCCAGGAATGATGTTATGGAATGCCCCCAAAATTTGGAGGTCTTATTTCCTGCTTGGGACCCTGGAAGATGACACCATACCCTTGGACAAAGGGAAAACAAATGGAAGGAAACCCTCTAATGCACTGAGTTTTAGCCTAAAATTAGCTTCTTGGCTTGGGATTTTTCTAAGATTTCATTTCCTAAAGTGATTTGGGTGGAAAACAGTGATAAATTTGAACTATAAAAAATAAAGAAAAATTTTTTGTTCCTATACTCTAATGTAACTAAGACATTTGCATTTATAGGTTGTTGAAATATTTTTCAATTTTACCGTAAAGACATATACAAACTCCTAGGGAAAGTTGTATCAATTGGCAGTGCAATGAATCAGTGCAAGGGAGCGGATCCATCTAAGCATCTTCACCCTTTGTTAATGTAAAGCATTTATCTGGAAAAGGAGTGAATAGTTTACCAACTTTTGAGTGCTATGGATATGAAAAGGTATGAAACTCTTTAATGACCTGTCACCCCCCCAAAATTAAGATAATCTTTGAGGAGCCTTTAAACACTAGGAATCTATAACTGCTTTCTTCTGTTCAGAAAAGAAAGGAAACGTTTGGGGTGGTTTCTCTAAAGTTACTCCATGGTGTTTGCTCCTGGCAGTTATCACAGGAAAGAGGTGAAACCTTCCTTCATTTGAAACTCTATAGGATCTCTGCTGCCCCTTCTGAACCAACATCATTCTTTCTACTTTTGTGACCATTTAAGAGTCACACCTTCTTAGAAAGCAGTGAAAAGTAAAAGAATGTGGAGCACAGAACCTGGCATGAAAACCACACTCTCAATGTGAAACTTAAGAGAATTACAGTCAACTCAAATTATTTTCCACTTCAGAATATGGTTTCCAAGCCTCAGATATTGACTTGCTTCTTTGATTGTGTGCAATTGTGTACACATTGTGTGCATATTTAAAAACTGTTTGTATATATTCCTAAATCTCTCATATTCATGATTTCACTTTGTACCCTAGGGGTGGCAAAGTACAAAGAGTTTGTGATGTTTTGAAATATGAAATTTTGAGGAAAATTCCAAGCAGCTACTCATTTTGTGTGGCCTGACAAAGAGATGAAGCAGAGAATAATTGTTAAGATTGTTTTGTTATAAGAATGAGAGAGGCTTTGTAAAGTTCCTAGTATTACTATGGAAATTTTATGATAATTCAGTCATGATACAATTTGCTTTAAGCAAAATACTTTCACTTCCCTTGGTACTTCTCAGTCTTCTCCAGGAATGATGGTTAATGGTAAAGGAAAGTAATAATATTCTCTAGAAAGAAGACGAGAAAAGTTTCAGATAAAAAAATTTTGCCATCTTACAATTGATCTTAGACATTCCAATGAATAATGATTAGCTTATACATGTATGCATATGTATGTATATATGTGTGTTTTAATATGTAAGTGGTTTTCAATTAATTTATCAACACTATCATTCCAGAATTTTATCCTCTAGCTCGCAAGTCTCCTCCACATGAAAAGGCAGAGGCGCCAGTTATCCTTAGGGATCCTCACAACACTCCTATAAAGATGGTGAAATTACTTTTCTTTCACAAAAGAAATAGAGTGAGCTTCCAAGAGGGTAAAGCAGAAGGCCTAGATTCTGTGGACAGAGAGGCAAGCAAAGCTTAGCCTTAAATGAGCATTATCAGATGCCAGGCAATACTAACAAAAGCAGGTTTTTATAGTCTGGTGAGATCTCTTGTGATAAACACTTTTATGTGATCTCGTTTACTCTTCATATAACCCCATCAGATAGGTCCTTTTATTATTTCCATTTTACTGCTGAAGAACACTGAGTGCTATAGAAATTTCCTAACTTGTACAGTGTTGAATGATCTCATGGTGACCTGACTCTCAAGCCATCCTCATACATCACCTTACTTTTTTTCTTTAAAATTTGGTCTCATTCTTATTTAAATAAATTGCACTTTAACAAAGGAAATTAAATATCACAATAATAAATGAAAACCAATGTCACTTAACCATAAGTAGAAGATAGTCAAAATAAATAAATAAATAAAAATGAAAAGCAAACAATATCATGAAAATCTGTCTGTTAAAACTCTCATTCTCTCTTAGATTTGATCTCTCTTAATTAAAATGTAGCATTACCAAGTGATAGAGACACAGTAATAACTTGCTAGAACCAACTTGGAATTTCTTATTATTATCAGAAGAATTAAAAAGAATTATAAAGGAGAATAACGATTTTATTTGTAATTAAGTGTTGGATCCATGCAATATCTAACATCAACTCCCACACCAAGTCAAATCTGCAAGCACTAAAATTTGAGAAAGATACTTCTTTGCTATTTCATACTGGGAAATGGAATAGATGTACAAAGATGAATAGGACCCAGTTACTGCCCTAAAGAAGCTTACACTTTTAGAGAAGATGACAGATATAGAGCACAAAATTTCAATACAGTGTTGTAAGCACTTTGACAGTCATAAACACATAATGTTATGAGAGCAGAAGCAGAGATGTTGGGGGAGGGTGTCAAGAAACAACCATTGAAGAAAAGATGCTGAGCCAAGTCTTAAAAGAGAAAGAGGAGCCTGCCAGGCATAGAAAAGCACTCATTAACTGCTGAACAAGGAAGATCAGTTACACTATCCACATGGCTACCCAAGGAAAGCACACATCATCAATCTCTGTGAAATGGGCATGAGAATCAATCCTGAAGAAGCGTGTCTCTGGTGCTTTTGATGAAAAGTATAGTAGGGATCTCAGAGGGGAAGATAAAAGATCAGAAAGACCTATAGATATAAGAACCTTGTCTCTCCACACCATCCATCCACTCAAACTATTTTTATTGGACACAACTGAAAGAAACATTGTTGGCAAATAAAATATCTACCAGAACTTTCTGGAGTGCTTTGTGCTGCATACATGCTTGAACTTTGACCTCTATAGCACAAATCCATATTCAAGTGGTTAAGAAGCCGTATAAGACGAGTGCTTGTTATGAATGAAACTTTGGTGATTACATCAGCTGCACTAACCCAGAACAGCTGACGACCACTGCCAATATCATGCGTTCAGCAATCAGCCACATCTTTGGTACAGATGTCAGGGAAACCATTGTGCCAATTATGCTGTAATGATGAGAGTAGAGAGTCTGGCTAGGGAATTCTCATTTCATGTCTTCTTTGAAAAGCGTCTCTTAAAAGAGGGCAATATCCAATATATACTGTGCATCCTGTCACTCTTTTTGGCTTGAGCTGTGTTTCTTTTGACTCTGTGGATCGTTGAACTTTCTGATCTTGGAGCTGGGATGGTATAAGCTAAAGGGTTTTGGCACACACAAAACCCACTACATTCTTGAATGCTCAAGACAGCTTTACAATGTCTTAAGCTACATCTGAGCAAACCTGTTTCTTACTAATACTGTCAGTCTTTTTCAATATTTTCTCAAACAAAGGACAAAGGAAAAAATCTCTTTTTGTTAAGCCTTAGTTAATCAGAATCCATCTAAACTTAACACTTAATTAAGTTATTCTATCTGTATTCCACTTTCAGAAAAATGAATTTTAAAATAAATAAAATAGATATTTTTCCTTTAAAAGTAGAAAATGATAGATGACGCCCTGGGGTCAATGAACACTTAAGTTCTTCTGTCATGTCCTCTTAGCAGCAGCACAGTTTATTCTTTTTTTTCTCCAGAAAATATTTATTGAGCACCTATTGCATGCTACAAAATGCTTCTAGTAAGAGTTGTAGTTCAGAAATATAAATCTCAGGAACAATAACTTTCTCAATCATTAAAGAAAGATTTATTATATTTACTATATTGAACTTACTAAGATTAGGAAAATATTCCAAAGATTTTCATCAATAGGTAAAAAACAAAAATGGCTTTATTATTATTAAGTCTTAGCTAATTGGGTAATTCCATTACATGCAAATCTTTCCTCTTCCGACCACATCACTTACTAATCCTTTCAGTAGCTCCAAGACTTTCATTTGAGAAACTACATGGACCAAGAGACATTAGATAAAGCAAAAGCTTTAGTTTCTGGCCAAAATATATGAATACAAGAGTCTAGAATATGGGGAAGAAGGAATTTCTGTAAGGCAGACCAGATCTTGAAGGTGATGCACCCTCATAGGACTGTGTAAATTTAGACCCCAAGCACACTATTGCTTCCAGAAACTGCTTCCAGTTGAAATTTTATGGGCATTTGAAAGTCTCATGGGTGAGGACCTGAAAATATCACAGTTGATCAAAAAACATATGTGTTTCAAATTTTTCTAACTTGCTTTTAGTGTTAGCTTATAAAAACCCATAGGTGTATATTGGACTCATTAAATTGAGGTATCGTAAGCACTGGCTCGATCAAGGCAGGGTGCTGACAGGCATTATACATTATGCAAGCTTCCCCACATCATTCTGCCAATGTGCTTCTATTTTAATCCAAAACATTTCCAGCTTGTCAAATACTAGGCCTCCCTGGAACACAAAACCAATCATGCACCCTCATGCAGAGATTCTCTGATGTGGACAAATTTCCACTGGAGAATGCAAGGAACCCTCAACCACATTTTCATATGTTATGTCAAATCAATCCAAAACCCTCTCTTCAAAGCAAGTATAACAGTGACCCCAGGAAAAGCAGGTGGAAGAAGAGTCAAAGCATTATGACTTGTCAGTTGTCAAACACTAGATTTATTAATTATTGAGCAAAGCTAGTGAATATTCATGTTCAGCTAAAAATATTTCCTCTAAGAACCCATTGGGGGTGAAGATATATTTTTTAAAATTAGAATCTTCCAGAATTGTTAAGATCAGACTAAAGCTGAACACAAGAATATACTTTCAAATCTCTAAATTTCATAAAGGGACCATGGAGAAGGCTTACATAAAATATTTTACAATTTCATGTTGACAAATTGGCTCGTCAAGACAGTTAACATTTTGTAGCAAGATGGTGGACAGATGCATAGAAGAATCATGACTATGATTGTTCCACAAAGTCAATAAGCCTGAGCCTTTCTAACAGAGCTAATATGACAAGGAAGAGAGAGATAAGAATTGGAAATCTGATGGAAAAAAGCCAGGCAGGAAATACAAAAGGAAACATGCTAAATTGTGGTTGAAAATAATAGGGGTAAACTTTGTTCTCAAACATATGTGGAGCTGGAAGCAAGACACCCAGGAAGAATTATTATGAGTCATAAATCCCTTATTTATGACAACCTGAACTATAAAAGGCTCAAAGGGTGGTGAATTCCTCATGATGGAATGTGTGCCCTCTGTAAAACTTGTGAGAGGAAGTTAGGGGTATGCAGGAGAGCTCTGTATTCAGCAGAAGACTCTGAAGAATGACAAAGTGGTAAAATTAATAAAACACTTTCTTCAATGAAAATAAAAGAAATGCCACAAGAAAATTGAAATCAGTTTGGTTAATATCTAACAGGCTCAAAGAATATCTAGTACTCACCATATACCTGCAAACACAATCATTCATGCCACAGTTTATCTGTGCTTAGTGAGGATCAGCCTCCAAGTTAGGAAGACAGATGCTGTAATATAAATGTATATAAAATGTTGGAGAGCCAAGAGAAATGACTGTACTATGTCAGATCAATTTTAGTCATCTTTGATGGATGGATTCCAGTAACTGACTCTCCCAAATCTGACATTCTGGTCAATAAATGAGGAGTATATGAACTAGCTCACATTTCTCATGTGTGAGGACACAATCAACTCAAAGAACAAACCCACAATCTGATTATATTCAGTACCAATCGAAGGGGTATCATTGAGCAAGCTGGTTGACATTTGTCAATGGCTTTATCACCAACAAGACACAACACAATGCCCCAGAAATGCTTAGTAACAAACTGGACGTAAAAAGAACACTATACAAGGAAGGAGCAGAATTTGACGATTTCAGTATAACTCAAGTAGCAACCCAAAATTATGCTCTTTAGATAGGCATATGTATCAAAAAATAACCGCACAATTGGGTTAGGCAAAGACATCTTAGATAAAACACCAAATGCATGATTTATTCAAACAATTAAATAATATAAATTAAAAATTCATCAAAATATTTAAAAATGAAAAAATCTGTACTTCAAAAAATACCATAAAGCTGGGTATGATGGTGCACACCTGTATTCCCAGTGGCTTGAGAGGCTGAGGCAGGAGAACCATAAGTTCAAAGACAGCCTCAGAAACTTAGCAAGCCCCTAAGCAACTTAGCGAGATCCTGACCCAAAATAATCAAATGAAAAGGCTGGGGATGGGGGCTGGAGTGGTGGCTCAGCAGTTACTGTGCTTGCCTGGCTTACACGATGACACTGATTGGAACTCTAGTACCACATACACAACACAGTGTTGGAGCAATGAAAAGTCACACGGAAAACTAAATAAAATAGGTTCCATCTCTCTCTCTCTCCTCTCTCTCTCTCACTGTCCCCCCCCCTCTCTCTCTTTAAAAAAAAAAGGCTGGGGATGTGGCTCAGTGGTTAAGTGTGCCTAGGTTCAATATCTGGTACCAAAAAAAAATGTGTAAAGAGAATGAAAAGACAAGACTCAGATTTGTGAAAAACATTAGTAAATCATATATCTCATAAAATACTTTTGTTTATAATCTATAAAGAACCCTCAAAAAAACTCAACAAGAAAACAACTATTCCAATTTTAGAAGGGACAAAAGGTATAAATAGATACTTTACCAAAGAAGACATGTAATGTAAAAATATCCAAAGTCGTTAGTCAATAAGGAAAGACAAATGAAAACTGCAATGAGATGCTACTTCATATGAATTAGAATGCTTAAAATTGAAAAAGTTGGCCATAAGAGATATTGTCAAGGAAGTAGGCAAAACGGAATTTTCAGACACTGCTAGGGGAAGCACAAAATTCTGTATCCACTTTGAAAAAACAGTTGGACAATTTCTTTCTTTCTTTTCTGAGAGAGGGACAGTGAGAGAAAAAAAGATAAAAGCAATATTATTTAGTTTTTCATGTGGCTTTCCTTGCTCCAACACTTAGTTGTGTACCTGGTGCTGGGGTTCAAACCTGTATCATCATGCATACCAGGCAAACGCCATAACCACTGAGTACCCGTCCAGCCCAGGAAATTTCTTAAAAAGTTAAACATATAGCTACCATACGATTCAGTCATTCCACTTCCTGTATATTGACCTAAGAGAAATGAAAGTATATGTCTATACAAAGATCTATACATAAATTTTTAATTTGTTGATATTATCATCATTATTATTCTTAGTAGTGGGGATTGAATCCAGGACCCAGCACATGCTAACATGCTAGGCAAACACTGAGCTAGACTCCCATCCTAATTCCCAGTCTAAGTTGCTGAGACTGCTGATCATCTTGCCTCAGCCTTTAGAATAGCTGGGATTATGAGTGCCATCACATCCCAACCACAAATATTTATGGTGATATTTATGTAGAATGGAATGCTATACATACATAAAATGGAATGGACCACTGATACACACTTCAAATAGATGAATTGCAAAATAATTGTGCTAAGTGAAAGAAGCCAAAAGAGATTTTGTATTAATTTCATTTAGATAATTAGAGAAAAAGACAAATTAACTGTTTTAATCAGTATTGCATCGCTGTGACCAAAACATCTGACAAGAACAACTTGGAGAAATGGATAGAAATGGAAAACATCAAGCTAAGTAAAATTAGCCAAACTCAGAAATTCAAAAATCAAATGTTTTCTGTCATAGTCAGATGCTAGAGTAAAATAAAGGAAAGCAGGGGGGAAAGATAAGATTACATAAAAACCAATCAAATATAAATTAAAAGCCAAGCATAAAGAATACTAGTAGAGTAGAGGAAGCAGAAAGGGGGAGCTGGATACAGTCAAGGACAGTGCTTTCTTCTACTTGAAAGGAGAGACTTCCTCCATTTCCTTTCATGATGTGGGGTCATGAAGACATTGGAATTTGTTCTGAGCCTTAAAGAAAAGGAAGAGTCTAAACTTGTAGACATAGGTGGGGAGGCAATTAGAGGTGAGGAAATTTTTTGGAGACAGTAAATCACAAGGGGTGATATTAACTATCGTTAAGTGTAATGTTTCCCAACTTCCCTGATTATAGGAATCGCTAGGGGTGCTTATTAAAAATACAGATTCCTAGCTCCACCCCTGAACTCTGAATCAGATCCAGAAAGGAAGACAGGGAATCTGAATTTTTAACATGTACCTCCTGGGTAATTCTTACAGTGAAGCAAGTTTTAGAAAACAAATGAAGGATCTGAAGTCTACCTTGAGTAAGAAAAATATAACCTATCTCACTGAACAAGAAAGGGGGAAAAATGGACTCTCATTTCTGTAAAAGTTTGTTGTGGAATAAGGCTCTAATTAAAGGTTTCTAAAAACTGAAATAGGCTTTTATGAGAGTTGGACTCGCCATGCTTGAAAAGCTTTTAAAATGGAGGAGATCACCATTTGCATTTGCCCTAGAGCAGCTGGCACTGGGCAGCAGGCAAAGGATTGAATTATTTACGGATCATCTGGGGTTTGCGAAAAACTGAAACCCACTCAAGCTAGCATGAATAAAAATAGTTTATTGTGAGGACACAGGAAATCTCAAAGAAACCAAAGAGGAACCAAATCTGGAAACTAGAAAATCACCAGGCACCTCCACCCTTCTCTCCCACCCTCTCTTTGCTGTTTCCATCTTTCTCTCACTCCCTTCCCTGCCCCATATATATATATGTATATAAAATATAACTGAATATATATTTATGTATACATATATTATGCATAAATTCATACGTATGTTATACATACACACATATTTGATTCATCTCTCTCCTCAGACCAAATTCACAGCTAACCATCACTTAGCAATGGCAATCTAACCCTCAAGGTTAACATGACTCCTCGGAGAGTGAATTGAGGCAGTCTCCAACATCCCAACTCCATAGTCCTCCAGGTAATAAATCTGATTGGCCCACCTTGAGTCACATGTCCACACCTAGTCCAATCGACTGTGAACTTCTGGTATTCTTTTCTAGCTGTGGGTGGTCCTGGTTCTCCAAGAAGAAGGTGTGGTTGGGATAAATTTAATATCTCATACAAGAATAGACCAAATGAATCTTCTCTTGACTTAACATTACTTCAAAAGCAGTACTATTCTTAGTCCTAAATTCTCATTCCATTAAGAATTGCCTGTCTTAGGAGAAGGTCATGAAACTGAGGAATAATTCTATCCAGAGATTCTTACAGCATCATAAATGGAAAGTGGGGGGGGGGGCGATTGTAAGTAGGAGTCTAGTGCTGCATGCAAGATCCCTGCTCCTCTAAACCCACTCTTGTTCCTCTTTTGTTTGTTTCTTTGTTTTTGCTGGAACTGCGGATAGAACCCAGGGAGCTTTACCACTGACTTACATCCCCAGTTCTTATTTTATTTTGAGACAGGTCTGGTTAAATTGCCCAGGCAGGGCTCAAACTTGCCTCGGCCACTCGGGTAGCGGGGGTTACAGCTGTGTGCCACCGCACGGGACGTTTTTCCTTTGCTGCTAACAGCCCCGCATGACTCCTGGCCCTGCTTATTCTCTCCATCTTCCTCCGCTTCCTCCTCTTGGTCATGTTATCCTCTACCCCAGAACATGAATAACTCTTGCCCAGTGACACCAGGATTTATAGGGTTGTACTTTTACAAATAGGCTAATTTTAGCATCTCTCATTACTTTGAGGCTCCACTACAGAAATAAGCAGGAGGAAAAGTCTTTCCTTTATTAAAACATTCCGCAGAGGAAACCAGCCAAGGAAATTGCACAAAAGACCAGAAGCAAAGGAGGTGTTTGACTGATTTTTTTTCTCGTCTCTTTTTTTTTCTTTGTTTTAAGCTGCACTTGTTATACTCTAATCTCCCTGGCTTTGAAAAGCTAGCAGTTTATTCATCTTGTGCTGCCTGTCAGTTCCAGAGATTCCATCAATTTTCCGGAGTTTTCTTCACTTGCAATCAGTGTTGGCCCTGAACACAGAAGTAGAAACCCTTAAAATATGTAGGCACTAAAAAGAGTCAAATGGGAGATACAGTATTACGAATGTATAAATTCATGGAGATGAACTAACTAGTAACTATTCCCTGTTCAAGGGCTTGAAGTGGAACCTTTAGATGGAATGTGAAGAATGAGCCTCTCTGGGCTGGAGTGGAAGGAGAGGCAAACACTGAAACAAAAAAAAAGATCTAGCCAAAGAGCAAGTGAATAAAACATTTCTTCAATAAACTTCTTTTTGAGATGAAATTCTGTAAAACAACTGATCGTATATGACATGCAAACCATCTAAAAGTGCACAGCTCGGTTGCATTTAGTGCACTTGCAATGTCACATGACCACCACCTCTCTCTAGTTTCAAAACCTGTTCATCACCCCAGAACACCCTTCACCCATCTAATATTACACCCCATTCCTCCTCCACCCACCACTCCCTAGCAACTGCTCATCTGCTGTCTGATTCTAGATTTGCCTATTCCAGAATTATCACATAATAGGAATTACACTGTATGTGTCCTTTTGTGTTTGGTTTCTTCCATATAATGTTTTCATAATGCTTTAGCATCATCTTTTTAAGGTTCATCCAAATTGTACCATCTATCAGTATTTCATTATTTTTATATATTTGGATAATTATACACATACTGCTTTTTGCTTATCCATTTATTTATGGACACTTGGTTGTTTCTATCTTTGAGCTATTATGGATAATACTAACGTGAACACACAGGGATGTGAGAACATCATTTATTGGGATCCTCAAAAGTAGAAGAGCAACATTTTTAAGGTAGTAGCTCAGCATCCGTTCTTCTTCATGTTGTCCAGGATCCAGGAGGACAAACTTGGAAGACGTCCCAAACCCAGTAAAGGGGAGAATCTGAATGTCTTTTCAGTCACATATCAAAGTGGAAAACTCCCAGGACTGATATCATCACCTGAACACTTAACAGGAACCCATTTACCCAGATACAGTGAGTGGGGATAAAACTGAGCACACTTCTACCAAGAAACAAACCAAAACAAGATATTGTGGGCAATTTCAGAGATGATTGAGCAGGGATATTTGCAGTGATTGATGAATTAACATCACCGAGAAGTGAACTCTTCTGATCCTGTGCCCAGAGACAGACGTGGAGTGGGGGTGGACAGTAGAGGAATTCAGAAGCATTGTCTATTTTTTTCCATTAAACTTTTTTTTTTCTTGAAAGTACTCCACAGCTGCTGCAATTGTGTGAGCATTTGGGGACTGTCAAACCTTCATTTGACTTTGTGAAGAATTCTTCTGAGGTGAATTTTATTGGTTTCAGCTGGGGAATCTATCCCACCCCACTCACACAAAGCCACATGCCCACCAAGCAGTGCCTCTCTTCTCTCCTGAAGTGATCAGAAAGCAAGAGTCCACCATGGGGAAAACACACAGAGACAATTTATGCTTCAAGTTAGTTCACAACTTCCAACTATCTACAGGAGACAAGGTGAGGATAGCAACATGCCAAAAAGAACCACAGTCCAACAAAGTTCACCTTCAGTAAAGGCATTTATCCCTTCTGGAATCTCAGTTTTTCTTTTCGGCAGGCAGTAATCTTAACATTTTAAATGGTCAGTAGAAGAATGTTCAGACTTTTCTTTCTAAACCTTTATGGGGCTTTGGCAGCAATACTGTATTCTGTATCAATGTGCACAATGTAGAAATATTGTTGGCATCAAGTAAATAATGACTATTTAGGGGAAGGAGTGGAATGGGGGTTGCAGGAAAGAAAGCTGACATCTGCTCCTGCTCATAGCATGTAATTCAGCCCACCTCGAAGGACCCCCCACCCCTGCTGGATCTTGATGCTCTGATGTTCACAGAGCATCTCCGCCCTCCTCAAGTCACCATGTAGACACTGGGGATCTAACCAAGTGTTGAAAAGCAACGTGGAGGACCTCCTTTAGGCATATGCTGTGAACAGAGGCAGCAATCACTTCGGCTGTCTTTGCTTAGAAACCAAATGTGAGCCTTTGCCGACTCCCTGCCTTTGAGGATAAGCTTTGAGGAAGACTATTGCTGGATAACATTTCCCATGTTGGAGATAAACTATGAATTCTTCCAGGCCATCATGAAGGAGAAATTCTTGCAGATAAATGAATCCATCCATTGTTCACTTTGGGAACGCTGTGACAACCTCCTTACCACAAATGCACTCAAAAGCGACAATGCTTCAGACTTCCCCCACACGCGTGTAGCATGTCAGTCAGATGTGTCTCCAAGTTCAAATGTAAGTGCATCTCCAGATCAATATGTCCTATGATTTTGGTGTACTCCGTTTTTTACAGCATTCTCACCAGAGTCCTCAGTTTTTTATTTTTAAGTTTAATTATGATAAAAACATAACATAAATTTGCCATCTTAACCATTGATAGTGCACAGTAAAATATTGGTAACTATATGCACACTGTTCTACAACATATCTCTAGAACTTTTTCATCTTGCAAGGTTGAAACTTTATACCATTATACAAGAACATGCCTTTAATTCCTTCTCCACCCACCCTGGGAACTACCATTCTACTTTCTTTTTCCAACAGTTTATAGTCCCTAGCTTTTAAAACTGGATAGTCCTTAAAAGTTATCCAGTCAAACCTCCCATTTTCAGCTAAGTCAGCACTTGGGTCTTTGGTGGCCAAAACTAGCTGCATCTTCAATCCAGCATCTTATCAATAATGTTATTATGGTCTCTCATCATCTAAATCAATGATGTTTCCTTTTTCAAAAGCAATTTTGCAGTAACTAATAGTACAAACATCAAATGACATTTCCAGAAATATTTTTCAAATTGAGCAAGAAAGTCCGAGAAAAATGATGCCTAACACATAAATACTCCCCACTCTAAGTTTGAGATAAAAATATAAAATTCCCAATAAATCTGAAATACACTATGTTAAAATGAAGGAGAGTATTTAGCCTAAATAATTGAAAATCCTGATAGGTGTTCAGGAACATCAAGAGTGTGAATGGAATTTTCTATTTACATTGAAGTCACAGTAGGTACAAGACAGAAAAAGAATGTGCTGCTCACGGAGAACAGTATGCATCTAGGTCTTGCTTTTAAAAAGCAAAAAGTCAGAGGGGAGCTAGAGCAGTGGCTCAGCAGTTACAGCGGTTGCTTGGCATGCGCAAATACAAACCCCAGCACCCATGTACACAACTAAGTGTCAGAGCAACGAAAGCCATGTGAAAAACTCAATGAAAGATTGATTCTTTCTGTCTCTCTCTCTCTCACACTGTCCCTTTCTCTCCCTTTAAAAAAAATCAGAAATAGTCATTTTATCTTTTTTTATGAGAGAGAGAGACAGAGAGAGAGAGAGAGAGAAATTTATTTATTCATCTGATTTTGTTTTTTCAACATGTTGTTGCATGTGTGGTGCTAGGGTTTGAACCCAGGTCCTCGTGTGTGACAGGCAAGCACTCCAGCCTGTATCTAGGTCTTTCTTCTCACTCTTTCTGTCATGCTGTCCTACTCATTTTTCCCCTAACACCTTTACTTTCTCCCTACTTTTCTTTAATCACCTGTCTGCTCCCCCTTTCACTCCCATGGGCAAGAATAATCTAATATTTGGCGATTTGAGGGACAGTCTAAGGATTCTTTAGCCATAACATAAAATTTCCTCTAAATTATAATTAGAATCCAGTCCATGAATAATCATCATTTTAATGGAAAAGCTCTGACTTCTAAGAATATTAAATAATGAGAATATTAGCCTGACTCCTCCTAATCACTCTGTCACAACCTCTTGTACTGTATTTATACATCTGAAATTATTTTGTTTTTTTTTTGATTGCTTAACTACTGTCCTTCTCCCCAAGCTCGAAAAAAACATGAGCTTTTCAGTCTTGTTCACTACTGTATTCTCAACCTTACAACACAGTCTAGCATGTAGCAGATACTCAGTAAATATCTGTCAAGTGTTGAATGGCTGAACTACTTACTTTTCCAAAAAAATATGCCATACTATCCATCTTTTGGCTCTCTGGATGTACTATTTCCTCTGCACAGAGTATAAAATTCATTCCAAGTACTCAGTGACTATCTACTATGTGTATTCCTGGCCCATTCCTACCAATTCTAGGGCTCAATGTGGGCATTTGGGCTTCTCTAAGGCCTTCTCTGACCATCTAGCTGGGTCAGTACACTTCCTGCTAGCTCCCACATTGCCCCTGCCAGTCCCATACCTGGCTTAGCATTCCTGAAATCTTCATTTACTGACAAAGTCATCACTAATAATGTTCCTCGAGTTTTCACTCTAAATTTGGTACTGGAGTCCAGTGGGACTGTTGTTTGTGTAAGGGTTGGGGAGGAACCTTCTAGACACAATCACTTGGTTCCATGACCTGCTCCTCAACCATGATCAGTCTTCTGCAAAACTCTGAAAGGCTCCATGGCAGACCTTGAGAAAAATATGAGAAGAGTCAGCTCTACAATATCAAGACCATGAATACTGGTGATTCAGCTTTATCCATGTCAAGTTTCTTAGGTTGAGAACTCTTGAAGACAGAAACTGTCTTCCTCACTGTTTTGTCTCACCTGGTCCAGTGTTAGAAAGCATTAAAAGCCTCCACTATGTTCATGAACTAATTAATTTAATTTCTTTCATCCATGAAATTATTTTGTTTTTGTTTTTTTAAATCATATTTTTAAGTGTTCCATTGATATGGTTGCCCCATCTCAAGAGCATAATGTTCATGAACAAGTGAAGATTTCTTTTTATTTCTTTCTTCTCTTAAGTTGAGTGATGCATTGAAGACACAAAATCCAAAAATAGCCCAGGCTCAGAATAGAATTCCAGACACTTTAGTAAGCTCAGCTCCCACCCGAAATGAAAACACAAGGTGTTGAGAAGGGACCACCCACACACTTGCATTAGGCCATTGTCCTGCATTCAGCATGGATTGTGCTTTCTAGACATACTTGCTGAGAGGGGATGGCAAGTGTGGGCCAACATCAGTACATTCAATCTGTACAAGTATGAAAAGGATCTGGATTCTGGTTTTGAACTGGTCCCCCACCCTGCAACTCAGGAATAATCTGATAGCTCTGAGCCTATTTCTCAAGTCAAATCCAAAGAAAATTTTGAGAACTTCTATCTGTGGGAATACACCCCCAGCTGCCCATGGGAATAGATGATAAAATGGGGTAAGAACAGCATGCCCAGTTTTATTTCTAGACTACATAGTCAAAACAGAAATAGTCTAAAATTGATGAATTTTCTCAACTGTGCTATAGCAATGATTTATATATCTTATAGTCTTAGTATTACCTCCAAATGTGTGAAAGGAGGAAATATACCATTTCAAGTCATCTAAGTTTTGATGTCAAATAAATTAGGGTTGTTTTATCAGTTCCAGAGAGTAAGGGACCTCACCCTGATGTATATCTGAGCAACATATCCTACTGTAAAATACTCTATTCCATTGCTTAAAGAAAAAAGGCATAGGAATCATGGGGACAAATTTAGACATGTTGGGCAACCAAATATGCAGACAGCTGCTTGGTATGCAGTTAAAATACCATTGGTGGGAACAATTGGCTCTGTCAGTGGGAAAGGGAAATAGACTTTTTCCTTCATAAAACTAATTCTGCTTGACAGCCTCACTCATCAAAATGAAATGGAAGTCTTGGCCTGGTTCCTAGGAACAGGTCCACCTGATATTCAGCACCTGATCAGCCACTGATAGACTACACAGAGGAGAGTCAGAAATTCTTCTGAAATGGGAGCCACCACACTCAGTTCACAGACAAAACACAGTGGAGGCCCACAGCTCTGCACATATTGCTGGTGTAGCCCTCTAAGAACAAGTTGCAGGAGCTGTCCTGGAATCTACAATCACAAGTGCTCTTCTCAATGTTCTAAAGAAGACCCATTTCAGAAAAGAACTTGATCTAGAAGTCACAATATGCACATAGCACAGCCAAGAAGGTCTACGGCATAGTCTCTAGGAATACATTTGCCTTCTTCACTATATGTAAAAATTCCAAAATATCAGCTAAGCTCCCATTTAATAAAGGAAAGATTTCATCATACCTATAGGTAAAAGAATTCCTATTTCTTGGTTCTCTTCTTGTTTTTATTACAGCATTATAGCTAAACATAGAAGTTAGGTTTATTTTGACAAATTCATACATGCTTGGAATTTTCCTCCATTTCAGTTCCTGGTCCCCCTCCAACTCCACCCCCATCATCACTTCCACATGCCTCCTTCTTCCCCCTATTCTTCCTCTACCCTGCTGATCTTCCTTTTATTTATTTATTGCTGGTGCTTTATATAAGGTGGAATTCCCTTTGACACATTTATATACCATATAACATAATTTTATTAAATTCATTCCATATTTCCTCCCCTTTCCTGTCTTCCTCCCTCCCTCTCATTCTTCTTCTTCTACTCCACTGATCTCTCTATATATTTATAATATCTGATCCTCCCCTCTGTGTTCTTTCCCTTATTTTGTTTTAGCTTCCATGTGTGACAGAAAACATTCAACCCTTGATTTTCTGAGTCTGGCTTATTTCACTGAGCATAATGTTCTCCATTTCCATCCATTTGACAACAAATGCTATAATTTCATTCTTCTTTATGACTGAGTAAAACTCCATTGTGTATATATACCACACTTTCTTAATCTATTCATCTACTGATGAGCAGCTGGGCTGGTTCTATCACTCGGCTATTGTTTATCATGCTGCTATAAACATTGATGTGGCTCTACCATTATTGTATGCTGAGTTTTGTTCTTTTAGATAAATACCAAAGAGTGGGATAGCTGTGTCATATGGTGGGTCTATTCCTAGTTTTTCTAAGGGATCTCCATACTGCTTAGAGTAGTTGTACTAAGTTGCAGTCCCACCAATAATGTGTAAGTGCACTGTTTATCCTATGCTCTCACCAGCATTTGTTATTATTGGTATTCTTGATAATTTCCATCCTGCTTGGAATGAAATAAAATCCTGGTGCACTTTTGACTGCATTTCCCTGATTGTTAGACCTTTTCTCCTTTCTTATGGAAAATCACAAATATATGCAAACAATAGAGAGACTAATATAATTAAACTTTCATATATTATCTGGCTTCAATGATTATAAACTTAGGGACAATCGTGATTTATCTCTTAATGCCCCCGCCCCCCATGCTCCACCAACAATGGCTTCCTTACATCAAATCCCAAACAGCACGTGTTTGTGTTTATCTTAGTCTGTATCTGCCTCTTTTTTTAAAAACAAGATTTTATTTTTATTATAGATTTACATATTGAAGGGGTTTGTTGTTACACTTTCACACATGCAGTTATTATCATACATAAATATTTTAAATAATTCAGTAATATTGTCAAATATCCAGTCATTCATCAAACTTCCCTTATTATCTCATAATGTTTATTGTTACTCAGATCAGGGTCCATATATTGCAAATGATATGGCTCATATCTTAATCTCTCCCTCTCAAACACACACATACATACAAACACACACACAATTTGTTGTTAAAGAAACAAAGAGGCAAGTTTTTTTTCTGAATCATTTCTTACATTCTGAATTTTGCTAGTTACATCCCCATGGTGTAATTGAACATCCCCATTTTCCTGCTATAAACTGCTATCCGGCTCTAGAAGCTTATTTACATTTTGACAAGAATATTTCATGACTGATTAAATACTGGTATCAGAAAGGACTTTATATCTGTTTGTCTCTCTTTGTATGATGTTAGCAGCCACTGTAGGTCATCCTGAATTGTTCCATTAAAGGTTGTAAAATGGTGATATTATAATTCTATTTATCATGACTATTTCTTTAAGAAGAAATATTTCTTCATCAACTATTTATCCTGAGATTTACTTTTTCTTAAGAAAGAGGAAAAGTGAGAGAGTCAATTTCATTCATTTTTTCATCTGACCTTTGTTTCTCCGACACTTGGTTGTGTATGTGGTCCTGGAGTTTGAACGTGAGTCCTCCCACACACCACCAGGCAAGCACTCCAACCACTGAATCACCATTCCAGCCCTATCCTGACACAAAGAAAAATTATGAAATTCTTTATTCTTTATCCTTTTTCAAAATAATGAGTTAGTTCCTTAGCATCTCCCAAATTTGGTTTTTAAGTATCATCATGAACATAAATTTTAAAGCATTTTATATATTTAATCTATGCATTTATTAGTCTATTGCTTACTGATACTCAAATTGTACTATTTTTAATCAATGCAAATCTCTTCAGGTTGAAATCTCTTGTCATGATCCTGTAGTCTTCAATGAATTTCTTGCTTTACATTGTAATAGGATGTTTTCAGGTTCATCTTATGTATTTTTTGCTACTGGCTTGAAATCAGATAGTTCTGTACCAAACCCTGATTCCTATCATTGAGAAATGGTATTTAGAACCCATGATGTGGGTATTAAAGCTGCTTAGAGGTAGTGGATTGGTCATTTTTTTCTAGAGTTTCTTAATAGATAAAACTAGAAAATATTTTTAAAAGAAAGCACATCATGAATTTATAGTGATACTTTCAATTTCAATTTAGGATAACAGAGTTTTTACTTAACTTCTTTGACTTTATTTTGTACAAAAATGCTAAAAATGCTGATTAACCTTAAATATTCATATAATTATTTTTCCTTTTTTCCTATGATATACCTGCATTATAGTTCCAGAATAATAATACAACTATCATTTCTAATAATAGGATGACTTAAATTTAGATTTCATACACATTTTTTTCTCCTTAGAATACACACCTCCAGGGGTATTTTAAAGTGCTAAATTTTTAAGTCTCTATAGACTTTTACTTGGTTAATTTGCCAAACTGACACTCAGTTGGATTCATTCATTTCATTTTTATTTATTATTTTACAGATTTATTTTTAAATTTGATTTCGATTTGTAACTATATGAATATGTATGACTCCAAAGTTAAATCACGACACAAGGTGTAATTTAAGTGACTTTAAAATTTTTAGTATCCTCCCTATTTAATGTTAAAGTTCATATTAAAATAACATGTATATTCCTTCATACACACACACATACACACACACACTTTCTTTCTTTGTTCACTTTTCTTATCCTCATTTTTTCTTCTTGATGTTATATCCCGGAGATCATTTCATGAAAGTATATAGACATATCTATAATTTTTAGAGGATTATCATAGCATAATTATAATACTCCTCACTTATTTATAAAGCTACATAGTTATCCAAATGGGTGGTTATACCAATGAAGTTGATAAACACCGGTTGTTTCCAGCCTTTTGAATTACAAATATTTTACTTTAACAGATTGTTTTGCATAACATGGGGGCATATTTTTGTCTTTGGGAAACATTTTTGTTTCTGGGATAGAATCCTAGAAGCAAGACTGCTTAACTAAAATACAAATGAATGCATAATTTTGCTAGATATTCTCAAAATCCCATAAATAGTTTGCATTCCAATCAATAATGTCTGGGTATTTATTTCTCTACAAACTGATGATTTAACACAAAACTTTTGAAGTTTTGCTCAGCATCATTCACAGAAGTTGTATTTGGGGGTAATTTTGATTTATATCTCTCTTATTATAAACAAGACTACACATCTTTTCACATTCCTAAAGGCTATTTGGATTTCTATTGCTGTGATTTTTCAAAATCTCATGTATTTTATTTATTTTACTAGAAAAAGTTGTCAGCAAATTTTATATTTAGTACCCTTTTAAAAATAATAATAGATTAATCCTCTACTGTGATAGAAATTGGAAATATTTTGCTGGCTTGATATTTTACTTTATTTGGAGGGGAAGGGAATAAAATAATTTTCCTTACATATTTAAAAACTCCTATTGCTTAGGTATTTTGAATCATAGGAATTTTTTTTCACTCCAAAGTTATAGAGAAATACATTCATATTTTTAATCTGGTAATTGCAAACTTTCATTTTCATATTAGATCTCTATACAGATTTAGAATTTATCATGGTATGTGATACCATTTTGACATGGTTATCCTGTAATCCTAATGTAACTCATTTAAAGTCTGTGTTACATTTCAGCCACACACAAAAAAGTAAAATCTGAGTCTAATCAAAAAGGAACATCACAGAAACCAAACATTGAGGGTCACTCTCTAATTAATGGCCTGTATTCTTTGTCTTAAAGTACATATTACTTTTAAAGAGCAATTTTAGATTCACAACAAAATTGAGGAGAAAGGCACACATTATCCAGCAGCTCAGGAGGCTGAGGCAGGAGGATCACAAGTTCAAAGCCAGCCTCAGCAACTTAGTGCGGCCCTAGGCAACTTAGTGAGACCCTGTCTCAAAATAAAATATATATATATATCAGACTGGAGATGTGATTTAGTGGTTAATCACCCCTGGGTTCAATCCCCAATATCAGAGAGAGAGAGAGAGAGAGAAAGCAACAGAGATTTCCCATTCAGCCCAGGCCTCCACACAACCATTGCCAATATTTTTTCACTGAAGGGGCACACTTTTATAACTGATAAACTTACCTTAACACATCATTGCAACCAAAGGCCCACACTTTAAGTTAGGATTCACTCTTCATATTTTACACTTTATGGGTCTGGAATAATGTATATGACAAGAATCCACCATGGTGGTATCCATAGAGTGGTTTCATTGCCCCTAAAAATCCTCTGTGCTCTACCTATTAATCCATCCCCACCCCAATCTTTTGTAATCACTGACCTTTTTAGTATCTTCATGGTTTTGCCTTTTCCAGAATGTCATATGGTTGGAATCGTATAGTATATAGACTTTTCAAATTAGTTTCTTTTGTACATTCAAGATTCTTCCATGTCTTTTCATGATATGATAATTCATTCATTTGTAGTACTGAATAATATTTCATTTTCTGGATATACTACCTGCTTTATATTCTTCAAAATGCAATGATATGGGATGAAAGATGAAGAAAGGCAAGTAAAGAGATACGACAACTAAAAATTACCGTATAATTCCAGCTTCCACACTATACTGAAGGGACTGCTGTGAGGGATATTATTGGGAATATTGACAGAAGAGAACACAGCCTGAGAGATAAAGTACTGTATGGATATTAAATACCCTGTGGTTGGTAGCTCTTTGAGAATGTATAGAAAACAGACACTGAAATATTTCCAGGTAAAGGGGTTTAGTGTATACACCATTCTCAAATGTTCAAATGGTTCAGAAAATAGTATATATATATATATATATATATATATATATATATACATATGTATACATATATGTGTGTGTGTGTGCGCGCGCGTATGGAGAGAGAGAAATATAAATGTGACAAAATATTAAAAATTAACTTATTTTGGGAAAGGTTATATGAGGGGAGTTCTTTATGCTACTCTTTCAAGTTTTTCATTAGTTTGAAATTATTTCAGAATAACAAAAAAACAAAACTGTCTTTTCTCCCTCTGAACTCAGATATTGTCTGTATCATTCTCCATACCATTTGCTCTTTCTTTTTTCAATATTTTCCTGGATATTCATGCTTCTTTGTTCTTCTATACAGAATCTCATGATATTTTTATTGGAATTGCATTATATTTATAGGTTAACTTAGAATTGACGTCTTTATGATGTTTAGTCTTCCCATGCAGGAACTTGGTACAGATTTGCATTTGATCAAGCCCACTTTTGTGTTCAAGGGTGTTTTCATTTATCTCATCTGTGTTTTGACACTCCCATTTGCTTTTTTTGCTATTATGAAAGCAATATTCTCTTCCATTATATCTTCTAATGGGTTTTCAATATCCCTTTTGAGTTTCCCCAAATGGAAAACTTTTTCAACCAATTTGTGATTGTTTTAAGGTAGACACGTTCTGAACTGTTTTAGTATCTTATTGCCAATTGTGTTATGAAATTTTCAAAACAAAATATACTGTAGTTTGCTTTAATTAAAAATTACAAACACAAGCTATGGTTGTAAATGCAAAGATAGTTAGGAATCCTGGAATCCCAAAGGTTAATCTCATTAAAAGGAACACATGAAGCCAAGTGCTGTGGTGAAATGCCTGTAATCCCAGCAGCTTGGGAGGCTGAAGCTGGAGAATTGCAAGTTCAAAGCCAGCCTCAGCAACTTAGCAAGGCCCTAAGCAACTTAGTGAGACCATGTCTCAAAATCAAAAATAAAAGGAGCTAGGGACATGGCTCAATGGTTAAGTGCCCCAGGGTTCAATCCTTGATACAAAAAAAAAAAAAAAAAAGTAACACATGTCAAATGGCATTCAAACTCTGCAAAAGAGTAGGGGAAACATGGGATCAGGGAGAACTCAAAGCAGGGAGATGATGAACTGGCATCAGCCTTGCTTGCTTTGTAAATATCCATGTGTTCATGAATCTGTAACAATGATTCAACATGTAAGACTATGTTGAACAAATAAAATTTCAAAAAAGTCAGTAAAAGGCTTGTATGTCTACATCAAAGAGAGCTAAAAAATTATTTAGTCTTGATTAATATAAGCAAACCTCTTGTCTTCTCAGTGGTATCAACTGTACCTGAGGAAGCATAAAATAACTAACTAATTAAAGGCAAGGAATCTGTCAGGGTTTATTCAGTCCTGGCAAGGAGAGAGAGAACTGACTTATAAAAAAGGAGTAAGTCTGAAGATTAATGTGGAGCCCCTATTGTGGAAAAGATACCCTTTGGCTTGACAAACAAACCGCATGGTCCCATTTCCAACGGCTCCCCTTCCTACCCACCACGCAGCCTTCCAGGAGTGAGAGCACTTGGCTGCGTTCAAGTGCCCAGCTTCCCGCAAGGCTACTGATCACTAAAAGTCACCTTGTGACTTGTACATTGTATGTAGTGAGCCACGGAGAATACAGTCACCAGACCTGGCTGGCCAAACACAAATGTGGCATTGCCAGCTAACAGGGAAGCTGCATCAGGTGCTAACCTATGCCTCTCAAAAGGAACATGAGCCATATTGGATATCTGAGAAAGTCTAAAAACCATAAAATCAAATTATGTGGTTTCATGTCTGCAAAGATGTTGGAAAACTGTGTACTGCTTTAGCTCAAAGATGAGGAAATAGTTAGCTGGCTTTTCTAGACATATAAATGAATTCCAGAGAGAGACTAGGTGAACCATTGACTCCTGAGATTCCTTACACATGCAAGATTCTCCATCTGGGTGGATTAGGAGGAAGTGCTACAACAGGGCAAGTTAGAACCGATGGCTGCCAAGAAGAAGCCTGATGGTAAGAGTAGATTTTCTAAAGTCATTACAGGGCATCACGCTGGAGCTGTGTAACACTGTAAACCTCAGTAATTAGGTGGCAGCTATTCTCCTCTAGGAGAGATTTAGTATGATCAACAGGAGCCCCACTTCAAAGTCACACTAATTTAAAATTATTCTCCAGAGCAATCCTACCAAATACCCTGGCTTTTTTTTTTTCTCTTCAAGGGAGGAAACTCATTGGGATTAGGGACTTTGACTGCCTGCCTAGAGTTTGACATTTTATATAGGCAAGCAAAAAACTCTCTCAGACTAAAATTATTTTGAGAACAAAGTTGAAATCTGCTTCCAACTTACTCTTTACTGTTAAATTTCCACTGAAAATTTCATCTCCACTTTTTATATGCCCAATATATTTCTTACTTTATTTCTTCTCAAGACATTTAAGGTCAAAAACTTTAAGAGCTAGATTATAATAAATAACACTGAAATTATATTAAACCTATAAAACTAAAGTCTGGCTAAACCTATGGCTTTGCTAAAATAAATAAGTGGTTTTAGTAGCAAATTGCACAGCACATTTAGAAAGGGTCAAGCTTTCTATTCTATTTATTAACATTGACTTTCATCTCTACTCCACTTGCCTTTACTTTGCCAACTAGAAAGAAATACTAAGTGTACTTCTGGGGTTTTACTGGGGTTCAACAGGCAATCTCAAAGTCACTAAACAGACATTTTTCTCAGGAGACTGAGTTGTCAGAGTTGGAGATGTGTATTATTCTTGTGCCAACTTTTTTTTCAACTTCTCTAAGAGAAAGAGAGATAGCAAAGAGGTAGCTTTAAGATAATGAACTTGTCCTTTGACCTGTGGACTCACTTTGCCAAAATAAGAGCCACAAAATAGCCAGACCTGATCAGGTTCCACTCCACTTTCATGGCATGATAGGTATTTGCCACCTGATAGGTAGGTGTCACTTCATCTACCAATATTCTGAAACATTGAACGATGAAATCAACAATACACCAAAAACTTTCTATTTTTCTGCTCTTTGGGAGCAGTCTGTTTCACTTCATGCATAGCACTCTCCCCACAATCAGCACACTCCCACTTTTGAATCACTGGGCTGTGAAAGCCTTTTAACCTGTTTCACTAATGCCAAACATGTTACCAACCACCCATTTTTACTGAAGACCTACTAATATGTGGGACAAGAATTCCTAATACATGCATTAGGACACTGGGTTGAAGTTCCTGATAATTCAAAAACAGTGATATAACATAACCAAAGATCCCAGATATCTTATAATATGTATATTTCCTTCCTCCACTCTTAAATTAGTTGGGTGATTCGTTACCTGGATGGATATAAATGAATGGTACCACCTCCACACACATGACATTCATACTTCCACTTGAAAATGCTTAGTTCTTACACTAAATTTTAAAAACGGCTTAATTCTTTACATGCACAGCTTCCCAAACAGAAACAAATATAAGTGCAAAGCACGTATATAAAATCATATGAGGAACTTAGAGTATATGTTGGGTTCTGCAAAAAGATAAGACCAGAGCAGTGTGCAAGGTCCAGGTGTGAAAGACCTTGAATGACAACTAAAGAGTTTAAAGTTTATCTCTAGGAATAAAGAATCATGGAAGAGTTTAAAGTGATCAAATTTGTGTCTTGGAAAGCTCCTTTAAGATCTCATAGATGATGGACTGGAGACCTCCAAGTCTAAAAGAGGAGGGGTCCCAGTTTGAAGGCTATTGCAGAATCCCAATAAGAAGTGAAGTAAGCCTAAAGAGATGAATAGGAGGAGTATAAAAGGAAAACTTAGAATATGCACACAACTTGCTTTTCAGTTAGGTTTTAAGGCAAACAAGAACAGCATAATCAAAGATGACCATAATGTTACCAGTTGGAATGACAGGGTAGAGGGCAGCATTATTCACCAAGGTAGGGAATTCAATAGGAAGAACAGGTTTAACTTGTGGTGAAGTAATGAGCTCAATTTGGGGCATGCTAATTTAAAGCAATGTACAAAATACAAGTAGGGATATCCAGAAAGCAGTTGGATAAATCATTCTGAAGACCAGGAATGAAGCCTGAGCCACAAATCTGACTCTCAGTGCCACAAGTATATGAGTAACATTTTATGCCAGAAGAGTAAGAGAGATCCGCAAGGGAATGTGCAGAGAATGAGACAGAGGATAGAATCTGATGTTCCTCACCATTTCGGAGACAAGTAGGACAAGAGAGGTCAACAGAAAAGGCTGAGAATAGTAGAATCGTTGCCGGATGGAGGAAGAAAAAAGGGAGAATCCAAGGTTGTTATAAAGTTGCAATTAATAGGATCAAATTCCATCAAGGATATAAATAAAAAAAGAGGAGTAGGAGGATTTCTTTTTATTGGAGTTTAAAACTTGGTCTGAAGAGGTCCAAAAAGATCAGACCAAGGGTACAGGTGGGGAAATCAGAAGAGAGGGAAGAGATGCCTTGTCCTCTGAGGTTAGTGATAAGAATAAAGGACGTAGAGTGCAGAGAGAGGGGACATGGAGAATGGATTTAGGAAGTTGAACTTTATGCCCATGGACTCAGTTTGTCTGTGAAGAGGTATTCACATTTTACATTATACATTTGATAATTATATAACTAATTATTTAGCTATGACTACTGTAAGAGAGCACAGGGTATCTGCTAAGAGAAATTTTGGCAACAGTGGGGAGGGCACTAAGGAAAGTCATATTTGGGTAAGATGCTGTGGGAAATTCTTCCCTCCCTAGTACCACCTCCTTGTTATTCACCCCTCTCCTATTCCAAACACACAATTGCTAAAACAATTTTAACTTATAAACCAATAAAATTTTAGACTTATTTTCTTCTCATTTATTGAATATATGTGCGGTATAAGATACTCAAGAGATGCAAAGAAATTATAATATTTGGAGAGCTGTCAATGCTCCCCACCAACACTGTTTTAGGTATAATGTCTTCTTATCCTCCCATTCACGTTTTTAAATGATACTTCCTGGAAGAGACCTGATCTCACTCTCCAGACTAGGTTAGGTACCCCTATTGAATGTTCTTAGCATACCATGTTTTTCCTTAGTAGCTTTTACAGAGATTATATCTAAATAACTAGTTATGTAATTAATAAATATATAAAATCTTAATTATATAACTTACGTAGGTTTTTTCCTTAACGTTTATCTTCTTCCCTCTGTAACTTATAGGCTCCAGAAATTCAAACTTTGTTATTGCTGGATGATAAGTATTAACAAACTGATTTATTTATTCATTCATTTATTGAATAAATGAATTAAGTAACTGTTCAGTCCCCATTGTAAGACAGACTTGTTATACATAGCAGATACTCAATAAATGTTTGCTGAGAGAATAAACAAATGGATGGATGAATGAATAAAGTCCTATAAAAAAGACTTTCCTTCTTTTATATCCTTATTTTTATTGGTGCATTATAGTTTTATATATATATATATATATATATATATATATATATATATATATGTATGTGTGTTGCTGCATATTCATACGTTCACACAATATAACAATAGAACCTTGTTAATATCATTCTCTAGCACTTTCCCCCTCCCCTCAAGAGGACTCATTGCTAAAGAACAAAGTTTAATGAGAAAACGATCTATAACTACAACTTTCTATGGTACAAACAGCATGATCAAAAGATTCCAATCGTGGAGCGCTCTGAAAGGTGAATTTAAATGGGGTGAGCTAACCTTTGGCAGAAGTGGTGATGTGGAGAAAAACATCAAGAATATAGATTATGGGGTTCGAACCCACATCAAAAAAAAAAAAAGAATATGGATTAGATGATTGTGGGGTGGGTGGCCCGAAAGGAAATGATATTACCAAAACTGCTCTTCAAAGAATAATTCCAGCAATGTGTGGCCACATATATGGAATTTCTCACCCACTTGAACCCTGAATGATACTGCTCTCCTACTTCAAGCCATAAACATACATATTCTAGATTATATAATACAGTCATGATTGACTGTAACAATCATGAGAAAAGTATTGTGATACTTTTTCATCTCTCATCATCTTTTAAAGTTTAGAAATGAAAAAAACAGCACTGTTACTACTCTGTAAAGGTGATATTACTCACCTTAAGGAACAGCAAGATAAAAACAGCAAAATGACAAACATTACAGGTTCAGAAAGCTCAGATTTCTCTGCCATGTATGACACTAGTTTGGGAACATTTTCTTGACATATTTGGTATGTCTGAACTAAATGGAGTACCAAAAAAAGACCTTATCCTAGGATCGAACTTGATTCTAGGAAATTTTACACTGTTAACTGGTTGGCCTTCAAGAGTGGACTTCTTTTGTTGCTCTTGTTGTTGTTGTTGTTGTTTTGTTAATTCCTGCAATATTTCTTTGCAAATAAATCATCCTTACAAGCAACTTACAAAAATAAGGACACCTCCACTAGCAATGCCATTTGGTTCGCAAAAGTTTCCTTGGCTCTAGCCATGTCTGCCCAATCCAGGGTCCTTCCAAGTATTGCACCTTATCCATATCTTCAGTGTAGAGAGAAAACAAAATATTGCTATCATTTTTGTCCCCTTCCCACAGCCACTTAGAAAATCATGATAAACCAAAAATTAATTAAAGAAAAAGTCAGAGATAATTCTATCACCAAAATAGCTGTACCAGTTGTTAAAAGGTTGAAATATTTTTACTCTATCTGGATGCCCATATACTTCCCCAGCAAAATTCTAGGGGCAGGTTGTTAATGACTGACACCTACTAGGCCTCCATTCTGACTGGTCAATGCCTGAGCTATTCATTATTATAGGTAGATAGTGTCTGTTTTCTGTTGCTATCACAGAATACTTGAAACTGAGTAATTTATAAAAAAGGAGATTTATTTTGACTCATTTTCTGGGAAGTTTGAGATTAGGCAGCAGCATCTGCTCAGCTTCTAGTGTGGGCTTCCTGCTACTCCATGCATGGCAGAAAAGTGGAGGGGCAAGCAGGAACACCCAACGAGAGGGAGGAGACAAGGAAGCTGACCCACTTTCTATAATCTACTGTCCTAGTAATGAAAGCAGTCCTACTAACTAACCCAGAACTGATTCCTGCCAGACAACAATAAACCATGCATAAGGCTCTGTCCCCTCCACCTAAACTCCTCCTTATAGGTCCCACCTCCCAACCCTGCTGCACTGAGAAATTAAGCTTCTACAGGGGTTTTGGAAGGGACAGCCCATGTTCAAACCGCAGCATATAGAGATCGATATGGGGATATACAATATTCTTGGAAATAGGAAAGCTCTATTCATTTTCTTTCCAGAACTTACTTTCTGATTCCCTTTAGGTTCATCACTATTTTCTCTTAGTCCTGGGAAAAGAGATAAATTTCACAAAGAAAAATAACTTTACAAATTACTTTAACTTTCCACAGAAGTCTACTGTACCATTGCAATGGTAGCCCAACTTTTGCTTTGATTTTCATTATGAAATCAAAGAAAATCTAAAAAAAGTTTGCCAGAAAATTGAAAATTGAGAACAAAATATTTTTATTGATTGAAAATTGATAACAAAATATATTGATGATAGCCAAAGAATATTACTCTTATGCCCAAAATTATTTTAAAATTGTCTCTCATGGGGCTGGAGTGGTGGCTCAGTGGTTACGGGGCCTGCCTTGCACGCGCGAGTATGCCAGTTCAAACCCCAGCACCACGTACACACTGAAGTCTCAGGGCAGCAAATGGCCACATGAAAAACTAAATAAACTTGTTTCTCACTTTCTCTCTCTCTCACTGTCCATCTCTCTTAAAAAAAAAATTGTCTCTCATGCTATGCTAAAAGTTCTCCAAAATTCATTTTCCAGTTCCTTTTATCTGGGTGTTTAAAGTTTTTAAATGAGCCAGGACACTTGTTAATACTTCCTCAATAAAGAGCAACCCATAAAAATCCTAGAGATTTGAAGCTGAATGTTACTAAAGGAATTGGTTCACTTCATGTGAAGGGCATCCCACTGTTCACGAATCCCCGTAAGTTTCACATGACCATTAACTGATAATTGGCATGCAGGCATAGTTCAGGGCTCATGGAGCTTAAAGTGACACAGGGATGGGTGAGGAGCCAGAGGCATCTCCTCACCTGGAGTCTAATTGAATGAGCTAATTTACATAGGGAAATGGGGATCCCTTTAGAAGGAAGTCCTTATGTGAAGAATTTGGTGTGGGATAGAGAAGATGACAGTGGAGGGAAGAATGTAGCATCCTCCCCATCCCCATCTGAGACCCCAGCTGATACAAGAAGAGGGAAGGACTTTCTCCTCTTTGCTAAGGTAGCTTTTGGAGCCTGCAGAAAATGATGAGGAGCCCACTGAACTTTGGGATGAACAGCACCAACAACAGGGCAAGGACAAGTCCCCTGCCTTAACTCTTCTGCAAGCAGTGGACACCAGCATGATTTCTGGAGGACAGTATAAGATACCTGGGCCTTGAATCACAGAGAGAAACTCATCAGAGGCCTCCCAGAAAGAGGTGAGGAAGGACTGTGGTCCCACCCAAGTGGGTGAAAGCTGGAACCTGAAGACAGAGATTCTGGCTTTTCTGTGACCTCAGAACACCCAGGAGCTAGTGAGGCCTGGGGACACTCTGCGTTCATTACCCACTCACCCTCACCACTTCTAATAACATCCTGGGAAGCAGAGATGTAGAAGAGCCTAACACACACCTTTACTTTTTGGAGATTTATTCTAAGTTGGTCTAAATATAAACAGAACGTCACTGGGGACATCAGGAGGGAAAGTCTGGTGTAGTGCCCTCCCCATGGGCCTCCACCCCTCTCACTGTGATCTGGGAACGAACATGGAAATGATGTGACCATCAGATGTTGACTTCAGGGATAACTTTTCCTCTCCATTTAGGACAGCATGACCAAACTTTTTTCTTTATCGTTCCCCACAGCACTTTTTAAATGCTTTTTTTTTCCATATTCACTTCCCCAATGCAATCTTAATGCTCTAGACTTACTGTATATCTATTTATGTACTATATGGATAGCCACGTTTCGTACATTTCAAAAAGTAATATTTTTACCCCTACAAACCAATATTTGCCCCCTTTGGGGAGATACTGACATTCTTACCTCACAGGGGTGAGAATGCAAGATTCACATTCCTTTTACTTCGCAGTTTTTACTTCAGCATCTTGGGACCTAGCTCTGTAAGCCTGTAGCCCATCTGCGGCCCAGCTCATCCTCTGTTGGAGCCAGAAGCACGTATAACCTCAAGGGTTTCAAACATCCCACACAACAGATGAGATTGTATCCACATGTATCCCCAAACACCGTGGCTTACAGTTGTTCATTCCTCAGACCAACTGGCTGTTGCTTGACATATATCTCCAAGCAATATCTCCTTCTGTTTTGCTGCTAAATCATAGGTGCCTGGGCAAATGTAATCCACTATTGCTCGTTAACATAGTTAGCTGTGTGGTGAGCTTCTTTAGGATACTGCAATCCAACCACTCTTCCCCCACATAAATTGGAAAATCAAATTATTTTCATTTTCATATGAGACATGTCTTTAAATAATGTAAAATCTCTGAAATATTCCTTCATGTACAGTTTTTTAAACTTACTGAATTTCAAACTGTTTTTCATAATCTACACCCACTGTCAAGTTGTCAGTGAAGGTGGCAAAAATGGGAGTTCATGCTAGTTTTTTTTCAGCTCCCCACTCACCAAAGAAAGTAAAGTCAACATTTACCTTTTTGTCATAAGCTCTAAAAATTCTCAAAAAGTGAATTTTTAAATGGAGGAGGTGTTTCCCAATTATATTAAGCAGAGGGAATCATTAAACAGGCACCTACGACTCTGGGGAAAAGTCCACACATTCAACTCTAGTCATCATAAAATAGAAGTATTGTAAACAGAACCTTTATGCTATACCATGGCACCTTCAGCCTTCATTTAGTGGTCTCACCTTCTCGGCAAGTCTATTCCAAGGCTGCTGAGAGCATCCAATTAATCAACCAAGTATTAGACTTTGTGATGCAGAGCAATGAAGTGCTAACGAGGACCACGTGTGGTCGTGAATGGCCTCCATGTGACCAGCCGTGCTCCTGCTCGCCAAGAGGAGAGGAAATGCTCAAGATGGAGCTGTGAGGAGTGGCGATGCCAAGTTGTAACCCTGTGTTTGGAAACATCATGGGTCTCTGCAAGACTCTCAACGATACAAGGATGCTTTGTCAATCCAATGTCAAAATATATCATTTTCAATGTCTTTCAGGCATTCTTAATTCACTAATGGTGCTTATGGATCCAGTACCCTTCAACACACAACAATCTAAACTCATTAGGGACAATGAGTACATAGAAAAATAAACCTCCAAATCATGCCATGCTTTAGCCTTCCCACCTCAAGTAATCATGCAGAATCGGTAATTTGTTAACATACCTGAAACGTGCTTTGAAAGACTTGAGTTCAAGGCCAATTTCACCTTTTAACCAACCTTCAGATTCACACATTTTCACATTTTGCATTCTCAACAATAACTTATCAGCCTGACACCAAGAGAATGTTGATATTTGTGGCTCATGTAGAATTTCTGAGTGTTTCCTAGCTCTGGGTGTGCCCCTCAGTGGCATGGTCAGAGGCCGAGCTCCAGAATCCTTTTTGTTTTGTTTTTGTTTTTGTTTTTGTTTTTTAAAGAAAAAGGGGACAGTGAGAGAGAGAGAGAGAGAAGCAATTTTTATTTAGTTTTTCATGTGACCTTCATTCCTCAGACACCTTGGACAATTCCAGAGTTTGATTTGCATCTAGATTTAGGAATAAAAACTTTAAAAAATGATTCAATTATCATTTTATTCATATCAAACAAAAATATTAAATTTATTTTATTTATGTGTAACTTTAATCTGTTGTGTAAATGAGATTAACATGCTTAGAAAATATAGTAGTCTTTTTCTGAGGTCCACTTTTATGGTTGCCTTTTTGTTAATATTGCTACATAACAAACCAACCCAAAATTGGATATATGAAGAATCACTCATTTATGCTCATATATCTATGAGTCAAGAATTCACACAAGGCACAGAAGAGATACTTGTCTTTTCTCCATGATGTCTATGGCCTCAGTGAGGAAGACACACAAGTTTGGGGTAATTTGACAGTTGAGGCAGGAATCTTCTGGAAGCTCCTGCACTTAACAGGTCTGGCACCTGTGCTGGAATGCAGAGCTCAGCTGGGCCTGTCAACCAGAGCACCTCACACAGCCTCCCTATGTGGCTTGGGCTTCCTCTTAACATGGAATTCTCAGAATAGTCAAATTCCTAACTTCAGTGTGAGGGTTCCAGACAATGATGCAGAAACTGAACTGCTTGGGGCTGGAGCACTTGCCTGGCAAGCATGAGGATGTGAGTTCGTACAACAGCACCATGTATCCAAGGAAGTGTCACAACAAAAGTCACATGAAAAACTAAATAAAAATTGATTCTTTCTCTCTATCTCTCTCTAGAAAAAAAAACTGAACTGCTTTATGACCACCTTACCACCACTTCTGCTCAATTGCACCCCCTCTTTCACTCTCCCCCCACAAAAAAAAAACCATGGAGGAATTTCAGGCACCATAGCCTCATAGAAAGACATTTGGGAATGAGGGGCACAGCTTAAAGTGTCCCACCATCCCCGCTCTGCTGTGGTTTAAGGCAGGCCATAGGAAGAAATTTCCCATTCACATTCCTGACACAAGCAAAATGGAACACAGACATGAATAGAAATTTTACAATGTCTATCGAATTATGGAAGTCATGTGGTCAGCAATCTCATTGAGGTGAAAATGAAAAAGCAAAAGAGACATGCCTGAGAGTAGGAGGGAAATGCACTTTTTACACCTGCAAATAATTTTCACCTTCCTGCCTAGTGGCCTGTTAGATCAGTGACTGAATTAAGCCTGAACACTTCCACAGTGCTTCACAATTCGGAGAAAGCCTCCTTGTTCACTTTCCCATTTAGAAGTCACAGGTAGGAATTCCTGTAGCAGACACAGAGGAAAGGCAGGTTTTATTAGCTCTGCTGTGCAGATATGAAAACAGACAGTTGAGTAATTTATTTGTGTTCTCACTGCTTGTATGTGGCAAAAGCCAAAGCTCACAGCCAGGGGCCAAATACATCACCCAACGCTTCCCTTCACAGGGGTTCATCTAATTGTCTTCATTAATTATGCTGTGGAAAGGATCCCTAAGCATACCTCATTCAAAAAGGTTGTTCATTTTCATGTTATCAGCTGATGTTTGTCAAGTGCTTACTGTATTATATGTCTGCAACAGGAATGAGCATGTTTCTTGTATTGTCTCTTTCCATTATAAAGCTGGTTGGTTATATGCCAATTTATTCATACGAGATAGATAAATAAAGAATACAGTACCCAAGACACAAAGTCAAATAGCTCAGATACAACTTTTCACAGGGTGACCAAGACAGAACACCTTGTAAATGCAAAACACTGAGCCTTGAATGCAGTGACCATGGGGAAGACACACACACAGCCTACCTTCTCTTTCATGCAGCACTTGACTTACCTGCCTTGCCCTAATAGCGTGAATACAGTGCTGTCCTTCCAGATTTGTGATCTTCTTCCTGAAACTATCAGCAGCCCAAATGTGAAAAAGCATCCTGAGTAGATGAATCCAAGTAGCAAATGAGAGGAGAAAGCTCTAAATCTTGAGAAGCTTAAAACAATGTAACAGAAAGAAATAATAGAAATTGTAATGCCATAAGAAAAAGGAGCCTAAGGAAATCCACGTTGTGCCCCATCAGTGACAATGCTGCAAAAGTAAAACAAAGTCATTTACAGGAAGTACCATGACTATCATGGAGACAATGATGATGAACTCCAGAAGCTGCCCACCACAGCCCAACATGTCAGTTGCCTGCCGGAACTGGGCTAATGTCTACCTGAAAAAACTAAAGGTGAACACCCCAGTGCCAAGCAGAGCCCCCAGAACCTCATGGCTTCCCTTATCCCTGGGGTCATCTGCGCTGATGCTTAAAGAAAGGAGAAAATGGGAAAACAACAAAAGCTAGATTTGTATTTTAAGTTAAAACAAAAGAAAAAAGGGCAAACTACAGCCCCTTTGTTGTCCTGATATTTCATCCTGCCTTCTCTGTAACTCAGAAACCCCCACACTGCAATGTATAACTCCCCCAAGCAATCCTTGTGCTTTCTGAGATGCCAAGTACTCTATGTATCACAGTACTTCTTAAAACATATTAGGGATGTAAGATGCTTAAAAATTTTATTAGGGTTTTAGAAGGGTATTCCTTGCTGGACAATACAGGTGTTGCGTGTTCTACCCAATTCTATTTTTCTCATAAGCCCTATCATTTTCATTGCATGCAATTCTAGAACATATATTACCCTGTAGGAGAAACAACTGCCTTATCTTATTTGATCCTCATCTTATCCCATTTTATAAGAGAAAATATTGGGTGTGGTGTTCATTCAATGTCAAAATCCCACATCTTAGCACCTTCGCCCAACTTGTGTCTCTCTCCTTTCTTCTAATATGATGTTAATCAAATTCTTTCAACATTCAAAAGCCTTTTGTTATGGCATCATGATGAAAGAGATCGCAAATGGGGAGTAGCTTGAAGCCCCACTGAAAGGGGGAATATGCTCAGCATCCAAACAGAAACTGGTTTCTGGTGTTTAAGTCAAACATTCACCAAGTAGGACAGGAACAGGATCAATCCTGTAGAATACAAAATAAATAAATAAATGAATAAGTGAAAAGTTCTCAAGAGACATCTCAGGGCCAAAAGAAAGCAGCAGAGGGAATTCCAAGAAACAGATCCTAGCAGGAAAAAATTCAACTGGCAGTCTCAAGTAACAGGCAATTTTCCCAAAGTGACTGATGACTATTGCATTACTTTCCCAGAGGTCAACAACGGAGTAGGAATTAGAAAGCCCAACTTGGGAACCCTCTCTCCTTCTTTTAAACATTGTGTTTCTATTGCTTGGAGCATTCATGTTTCCTCCTCAGACTGTTCTCCTTGCTCTATTTCACACCCCCTCTGGCTTCACTTCAGAAGGAGGTCAGTGTTTATTTGCAGTGGAATAGGGGTGCGACAGTGAATAATAAAGATGTGTATTTTACTTGGAACAAATGCAGTTCACCTTTCTTTTCTGAGTAAACTCACATATTAAGTAAGGTTGCAGCGAATAAGCCTTCAAAAGGAGGCCCTCCTCAGGTTCTTAAAGCATATTCCATCAAACCATGGATCTTTCTGTTTCAAGCAAGCACCTATGAAAAGCAGTGTCTGTAAGACACTTGTTGGATGTTTGGTTTGTTTAAGTTGGTTGTCATTTCTTGCAGGATGATTTCTAAATGTTAACAGAGACAGCAATCTATGTTGGTGGAACTTGGGGTAGGAGTCGAAATGAATGAATTCCAATAAGGACATCTGTAATATCCTGGCATGGAACATTTTCTCAGACCCTTTGCTTTGGGTTTTTTAAGAGAGATTCAAATTAATTGTTTCTACATGAAATAAGAATGTTACTCAGGTTTTAAAACAGAGACAGGTCAGGATCGATCGTGTAGCACACAACAGATTATCTCCCACTTGGAGATGGGCAGGAACTGAGGAAACATAAATGTTCCTTTAGATCCCTGTTTTACTTCATTTGCAGCCACATGTGCCTGTCTAATCTTCACCACAGATTCAGAATGCTGAAATAAGGCTTTGAAGGCTCATCAAATCCACACCCAAGCCTATGGGAAGACCTCCCACCAACCCTCCAGACACATGGGGACTTATCCTGTTTTTAAAGACCTCCATGAAGTCTCACAAAGTGTTCAAACACCAGCTCTCCTGCCAGCAGCCCACTGGCTTGCTGAATTTGCATTGGTCCCACCCCTTTAATCAATCCCCCCCCAGCTCTTCACAACAGCCCCCTTCTCCCTACTCTTTAAATATCCCAACATCTGCCAGAAGCTGATGTTTGTAGTGTTGCCTAATTCTGGCCCCAGGGCCAGCAGAGACCTATCCTAATCTCTGCTGAGGCTGAGGCGCAGGTGTGGATCTCAGGCCTCTGGGCCCCTCCATCAGCCTCAACAGGACCTTTGGCAGCTCTTCAGGTTCTGAGAGGACAGGGAGAGGGGAAGAAAATTCCTAAGCACTCTGGAGCTTTGGAGTATTTTATTCTTTGCAAGGAAAAAGGATTCATAGAGCTGCATGCATGTAACATCAGATATGAAATTTTTGCCTCCTTTTTAAACCGTGAACTGATAAGTATTTAGTTGCCCCAAATCACACTCCCAATCAAGACTCAAGGTTTGAAGGACCAGCTTCTAACAAAATGGTACCCAGATGGCTGGTAACAGAAGGGGAGTAAAATTTTCCCTTTACAAATATAAAAGCACTTGAGGTGCTAGAAGTAGCCCCAGAAATAAGAAAACAGATACCAAGACTGGTGCTTTTCCAGAAGTTTGTGGTCACGAACCTGAGTCAGGAAAGAGGAACACTCAGGAGCATTGCTGGGAATTGCCTTCTTTCCCTCACCACTCTGCCACTTCAGAGTGGCTCCTGAACACAGCTTCTCTTCCACATCCGACAGCGGTTAGAATGTTCCTCCCTGTTAAAGGTCAAAGGTCCCAAGAGACACAGGGAGGGTTGTCAGCAGTACTGATCAAAGTAGCTGACCCTGTAAAGAAGAACAGGAGACCAGTCTCCACCAGCCTTCAACCCACAGGCCACCCTGGAGATGGAGGGACACAAGGGGCTGAACCCTCCTTGATTGTTAATTGTCTCCTCCAATTTCAGCAACAGAAGCAGAAGGTCTTTGAGCTGCCTGCACGGAAGGGGGGTCTGGGGCTATTGCTGTGACCATCTACTCCAGTCTACTACAATGACATAACCCCTGAGATGAACTGAAGACCCAAGTGAAAAATGGGGTGGCCACCAGGGTCAATGCCTCAGGTGGAGCCAAAATCAAGGCCACTCTAATCTAGGAAAGCACCCCAGAGAAGGAGATAACCCGACTTGCAGACAAAGGCGCTTGCTGCCTTTTAACTTTCTGCTACTTTTATGCTTTCTGAAATTCTCACTTGAGCTAAAATCAGATTTTGACATTCTGTGTAAAAACTCATCAAATGCCCCCTCCCGCTCATTTACCTTAATCGTCTTTCAACCTCCCTACTTGTTTCTACATTCACTGAGAAATCCTAGCCAAGCTCCTATGACCCCTAAGAGCTCAGATGACCCTAAACTGGCATGTGAATGTGGATCACATTAAATCAGTGTTCCAAAGCTCAGATCACGTTTTCTTTCACAAAGTGATTTTCCCAGATGGAATGAGGACATTTTTACATGGCGAACAGATCGCCTAAACAAACTAGCTTCATGTGACTTTAAAATAAAGCATATAAATTGTACCATCATAAACCTTTCTCTTCCCGGAGTTTTAGTTAAGAGTGTCATAAACATCAGACCTGGTCCTCTTTGGTTCAGTCTGGATGCCACAGGCATGGGTGAGAATCAAATGATTCTTACAAAGAGCAGCAGCACCCTCTGCCGGCTCAATGTGTTAGTTGCAGTTTTACAAGGATGGAAATCTGTGTTCTTTGATGCTGAAATCCCTCGTAGTTAAGAGGGGAAATGAGGTTTTGAATGCGACGTTCTTCATTTCCTCAGCAACACACACTGCAGCAAAGAGAGTCTCCGATTTCCTCCATTATTATTCCTAGCATTTAATACAGTCAGCCACATTAGAACTGATGACATCTTCATGGCGTGGTTCCCTACTACTAATGGTGTGAGGCAAAACCATGGAAGTGAAATGGGGGTAAAATGGGGAGTGTCTATCTCTTTCTACTCTTTTTAATATTCCCTATTCCAGGATAAGAGACCAGCATCACTGGAAATATTCAAGGTGGTCCCTAGGAAACACAGTAGGACAGGACAGCCACTTCAAATGACAGGCCCCTGATTCCATGCCACTTGGCTTACTGCTCTCACATCGACTAAGGTTTGAGTCTGCAGTAGTAATCCCATGGCAAACCATCCAGACATATTATAGAATATCAATCCTGATCTACAAGAAGCTGTGATTATAGTTTTACCACCTCAACCATTTACAACCAAAGGAATCCCTAAAGATTCAGAAAACCAAAGACACTTTAGGTGGCTAGGGTTTAGTATTCAATAAAAAAAAATTTCACTGCGTTCAAAAAATCAAAAATGAGTCTGGCACTGTGTGTGATGCCAAGGATATAAAAGTGAACACAAAACAACACCTGTCCTTCACAGAGTTTGTTTCCTAAGGAGAAAAAAAACAGGTAACATATGAAAAATCGCCAAAATGAATGACAAAGGACATAAAGAAAAAGCACACAGAGCCATGAGTGACACGGAGTATAGAGGAGGGGAGGGAGTCTCCCCGAGGAAGTGACATTAGAATTGAGATGAAAACGCTGAATCCGAGCTCCTAAACATCAGGGAGCTGAGTCTTCCCTGCAGCACAGTGAGCATGTGAAGGCATCTGTGTGGCATAGAAGGTTACATTATTGGATGTGAACTTGCCATCAGTGTCTGTGTCTTTATGACATTATTATTCAAAATTCACTACCAAAAATTTACAAAAATAATTTCCTGGAGAATGCAAGATGGCTTCCCCTAGCAGCTCTGAATCTGGATGGAAAATCCCCAGTTCATTTCCAGATTTTTGAGGTGCATTTGGGGGAGTAACATCTTGAAACCCCAGTATGAATTTGCTCAGTTGATTTGAGGGCCAGAGACTTGGGAGTAACGAGTGCTTTTCTATTTTTTTCCTTCCGGGCTAGGACGCAGCCGCCTCCAGGGAGTGAGGGAGGAGTCAAGCGGCCCGCGAACTCATCCCCGTGGAAAAGCTGCTGTGCTTTAAACATAGCACTACAGCGGTCTCTGTTCCCCTGCCGCAGGGCTGGTGGGCAAGTAGAGTGGCGGAGGATTCCAGCACCCTGCACTCCCCGCAGCAGAGAAGTCGCAGTGCTTTAAATTTAGCGCCACTGCTGACTTTGTTTACCTGACACCGGTGCGCGGATGATAGGGCAGCGAGTGGACCAGCAAACTAGGGGGTCTGAACAGAAGGTGGAGAAAAAAAAGGGAATTTATCCACCCTGCCAGAGAAGCAGAAATGCGACTTTTTTTGTTTCAGATTACATTCCACCAGAAGGAGGGCTGCAGGCTAACGAGGCTGCCAGAGGCTGCAGAGGGCGGGGCTGCGAGCAGCCGAGCAGCAGCCGTTGCTGCCACTTGGAGCTGAAGGGTCAAAGTGATCTGGTGCTCAGGGCTCCGGCGCTCTGAGCCCATACCTTATAAAAACAACTTCAGGACAGCATCAGGTGAGCAGCCACCCGCTGAG